>LPNX010487994.1:599001-609611 GCA_001517045.1 Pseudotsuga menziesii | reverse complement strand
CTCCAATCCCAGAATAAATGATCTGAAGTCGATGGGATGAAATACGCTGGAAGGAGGGCATTAGGGCATCCCCCATCATCCAACACGAGGTACTCAGCAATGATGTATAATGTGGAAGGACTCGATCATAAGGTGCATGAACCAGTAACTGTACCAGGAATGGCCGACATACAAAGTCAAGATAACTGAGGAATGGCCGACTCAGGTTTCAACTTCCTTCGAACAAGAGCATAACGACGTATGGTGACTGAATGAAGGTAGCATAGACTCGATATACAAACTGGGACATCTCTATGACGCAGGAGGCATCAATAGAGGCTCCATAGGGACTGGAAGCATAACCAGTCAGTGGAGATAAAAATCAGATAAACGAGTACAGCTCCTAAAGTCAAACTATAACCCAACCAATGGATGTGATATACAGTGCTCTGTTCGAAGGCGACATGACTCGACAGCTACCAAAGATAATATCTTTTCTTGTCCGGCTTTTCGGTTTTTTGATTTGTTTTTGGTCTTTTTCAGTTATTTGAAAAGCTTGAAAAAAGAATAAACTAGATTTATAGTTACAAACTAGGAGGAGACGAGTGTCATGAGGGCAAACAACCTAGTTCCAAGCAGTGGAACATACCTATGCTCAATGCAAGGATACATGTGTAGGATATCGACACTCGGGGGAAAAATCCTCTCCCGGTAAAAAGGGAATCAAGCTGCGAAGGATATAAAGAAAGGCTCTGCATGGCTAGACATGAGACAAGCTCGGGCTATATGGCTGAAACGCAATGTCAGGGAAGCCGGCATAAATCTCAATAAGACAGGAAAAGCGCATGATAATGCATCCACAACTTGATACAAGGGAGTCTGGGGGATCATGGCCAGCATAAGATCAAGAGGAGTATGAGGCTCTTGCTAAATGTCATGGAAATACTATAAAACGGACTCCCACACCCTAAAGGGAGAAACATCGGCATGGGTACCAAATGCAAATAAGGCACTAACTACGGTACCCATGTAAGGTGAGGCTCTACCACTCATATCATGCCACTTCTATAGCAGCAAGAAGGTTCCATGACATAATAGAGTGGGTTCGTACCTAAGGATATAGTGACATGGTCATAAGGTCATGCAAAATGCAAACGGTGGTGAACCTAAACCTATATGCCAGTGTAGATGTTAAACCTGAGATCAGTACAAACGAGTCAATCCAAAGGATGAAACGGCGCTGAAAACGGTCTTCTACATCACAAATTAGGTCAGAAACGGTCCAAAATGGTTAGAAATGGTCAAAACTATAGGAAAGGGGGTAAAAATTTTCAAATATTTGAAAATTTTTCTATAAATAGTAAAAACAGAAATCATTTGAAAATTTTACCCATTGGAGCTCTGATTTTCAACTGCAAATTCTAGGAGATCCAGCCGACGGAATTCACAACTGTTTCTTCCAGGTATTTACTCATGCTCTCAGCTTGCATTTCAATATAATTTTTACAAGTTTTTCATGGTCAAATGAAGTTGTTACGACCAATTCTACATGAGCGCTGTGGCCCACATGGGTATCGAAGATTTTTCCACGTATAGGGCTGGCCATACGTGGAAAAGGGGCTAGAAACCGCGTACATATGCGGCTGTTTGCAAAACAGTCGCGTATGATGCCGCGCAAGTGGATTTACAAGAATCTAATGGACATTTGGTCAATTTCTCATGCAGGATGGTGCTAGAGTGGAGAGAACGCGAGCATGGTGAAGTAGAGGAAGTAGTAAGGGCCGACATAATGGCTCAAGAAGCTCTAAGAAGATGCAGACTCTACAAGTTTTGGTGCCTAGGTGGCTTGAGGGCCAAACCAGGACTGCTACAGATGCTGGTAGACTATTGCGATCTAGACTCAGAGTCCTTCCGGATAGATGGTATGTCCCTCACCATTGAGGTGGAGGATATCTACTTTATCACAGGTCTATCTAGACGAGGGGAGATGGTGAACCTTCGTTCCCGAGGTGGGGCAAGTCATGGGCTTACTATCGATGAGTACATAGCTATGTACTACTACCCAGATACTGAGAAGGTGGGGAGTCAAGTTCCCACCAACGCTATATAGGTGCTGGGCCTAAAGGCTATACTACTAACACTGGGCAGGATAGCAGGCTTAGCATCACTCCATTAGGCCTCTCAGCCACTGATGTTCTATGCGGTGGAGTGTATGACACCGACCATCTACGACTGGAGTACTTCACTACTGAGCAACATGAAACATCAGCTCAGTGAGTGTAAGGCAGGTAGGATACGGAACTTTGGGTTCAGCAGAATTTTGAGCACATTTTTCTTTGAGCGTGTTCTAGGATTGAGCCCTATAGTGGATGTTCCTCTCCACGGGGTTCGAGATCTAGCGCAACGACGTTGGGCAGATGCGATGCACAGACTGGGGGGTGGTAGGGTGGCCAACCCTTATCCAACTAAATTTTTTCCATGGTGGCGATGACAGATTATTGCCATAGATGACTACCCCTATGCAGGGATATATTTTTGGGGGGATCCGAACATGCCATTGCCACCAGGATCAGCATATGGAGACATAGGTAACGAATCTCAACCCTCACTCTTTTTAAAATTTTTGAAGTATTTAATTTTTTGTGTTTTCTTGATTATATGGAATCAAAAAGACATGTTTTTGGGTGACAATACATAATTACATCTACCATTCATGTGCAGATGTGGGACCACGGTGACCAGAGGGCTTCCCACGTCATAGACAGAGGGGAAGAGGAGACGATATCACCGGTGTGGATGCAGAGCGAACGCTCCAAAACATCCATACCAACTTCGTTCGACTGACTCACAGGGTTCCCATGGCACAAGTCGAGGACTTTCCTAAGGCTATGCAGAGATAGGTGGTGGGTGTACCATGTGCATGGGTGCGTTTATTCCAGCGGCTAGCTAGAGTCGTAGTGACATATCATGATCACAACCCTCCTCCACCTCCACAGGACTAGACACCTAGGAGTGTATCTATTTTGTACTACCATGTATATGATGGTGGCTTTCAAAGCCCCAATTTTGTATTATGACACTATGTATTACCACATTTTTTATATATAAAAAGTTTTATGGTGATCGGTTTATTTATTTACATGTGTAAAAACTGTGTTTATGATTAATTTATGATGAATGAAACAAATGCCAATCTAACACATAGTTAGCATATGAGTCAGCAACTTGATTATAATTTCTTGGAATGTGTATATATGTTATACTCTCAAATTGCCGTTCTAACAATCTCACACGTAAGAATCTCCTCAATAACGTCGGATCTCTAACATGGTACAAACCATTGAGCTGTGACACTACTAACTCTGAATCAAGACGTACCTCAAGAGAGAGAACACCATGCGAAATGGCATCCCGTAGAAGCTCGATAATGGCACTATATTCAGCAACATTGTTGGAAGATGGCCGTATACATACACCTCTTGAAGACAGTACTTGACCCATAGGAGTATAAATCACCCAAGCAGCTGAGGCTGAGTGCTGAGTGTGATGGCTTGCACCATCCGCGAATCCTATGTAGGTGGAAGATTCCATTAACATCTGCCACAAGAAATGGAAACTCATCACAAACCCGATCACAATAAATAAGACCTAACTATGCAAAAAAGTTGTACAATAATATACAACAAGTAGCCTTGGCTAAAGATCATGCATAGTATTTTTTGAGATAGAGCCCATTTGTAGGCTCCGCCAAGGCCGTCCCTTCATAATCCACTAACTCGTAGGCACCCTTCTCTAACACACTCTTGACCACGTAAGTACCACGCCACATAGGATTGAACTTCCCTGCCCCTAAGGGTTCTTTCGATTGATCCCACAAAAGGACCAACTCTCCCTCACTAAACACTCTCGGACAGACAGACTTATTGTATTGGGCCTTTACGTGACGCTTATTAACCTCTAGAGTCACCAAGGCATCTCTACGTTGTTCATCGAGTTGCTCAAGGTGAACCAAACGCTCCTCCAAAGGCGAAGTGTCTGGTAAGAGTTCCGCAACTAACTTCAACGAAGGAATCTCACATTCAACCTGCAATATAGACTCCACTCCATGCACAAGCTGATATGGAGAAAAACTAGTGGCAGTCTTAACCGCGGTTCGATATGCCCACAAAGCAGGGTACAACATAATATGCCAATTCGTCTTGCTTTGTGCGATGATTCGTTGGAGAATGGACTTAAGTGATTTATTCACTGCTTCAACCTGTCCATTCGCTTGAGGATAGTAAGAAGAGGAGTGCTCTTGCTTATATCCTAACTTGGACACCAACTCTTCCATCATGCAGTTCTGAAAGTGCAAGCCATGGCCAGTGACAAGCTCTCTCGGAATCCCGAACCGAGAAATGATTTGGTTGAATACAAAGTGAGCAGCTGTCTCACCGTCGGATTTTACTGTAGGCATTGCCTCATCCCATTTTGTGAAGTAATCAACAGCCACTATGATATGATGGTGCCCCCCAGCCGAAGTTGGGTTGCAATCCATAAAATCGAGCCCCCATTTGGTGAAGGGACCGGCGGTGATAATAGGGTGTAATGGGGCAGGCTTCGAGCGCATATTACGTGGGAACACTTGGCAAGGGTGGCACCTCTTGACCGCTTCAATACAATCCTTGAAGATCGACGGCCAAAATAAACCACTCTCAAAATCGTTTGAGCTGTAGAAATCCCAGATAAATGACTGCCACACGCCCCTCCGTGGCAATCATTAAGCACTATCTCAACCTCATCATGAGTTAAACAACATCGTAAAAGGGAATCTACTCCACGGCGGTACAAATTATTGTCCACTATGAGGTAGTTCTTGGAGACGTGACGTAATAGTCGTCGTTCATCTTGCGAGAGGTGAGTAGGGGTCCTCTGTGTTTGTAGATATACTATGATATCCCCATACCATGGGTCAGCCATTGAGATTAAGAAAATGTGTTCATCAACGAACGTATCTTCACATACCAACTCCTCAGCCTCGCTTGAAAAATCCGATATGAGCTCTGCAAAGATTAAATATTTCTTAGATTTTTCCGAAACAAATTCGAGATCAAACTCTTGTAGGATGAAAATCCATTTATTATACTTTCCCCCAATCATCCTACGTGTGAGGACGAATTGAAATGGATTGACATGGGCCACAACCAAGGTCTAGCGAAGGAGACTATAATGTCTCAAATGCTGCACCGCATGTACGGTAGCCAAGGCAAGCTTCTTGACATGAGAATACCGAATCTCTGCCTCAATAAGGTCTCGGCTCAGATAATATATGACATGCTCCTGGAGCTCCTCATCCTCTTGAACCAAAACCACACCAATCATCTCTAAAGACGCGGCCACATATAATAGGAAATCACGGCTATAATCTGGAGGACTAATCACCGGGGCCGATGCTAGGGCTCGCTTAAGTGCATCGAAGGACTCTTGGGCTCTCTCATCCCATTCAAAGGGAGTATCCTTCTTCAGGAGATGCATGAAACCTCTAGTCAAATTGGCAAAGTTGACAACAAATCTTCGTAGGAAGTTTTCCATGCCTTGAAAACACTGAAGATGACGAATATTGCGCGGGAGAGACAACGGAAGTATTGCCTTAACCTTCAAAGGGTCGACTCTTATACCCTCTTTTGAAACGATAAATCCTAACAAACAACCTGACTTCATGCAAAAGATGCACTTATGAGGGTTTAATCTAACAGCATAGTGCCGGCATCTTTCGAACACCAATCTCAAGTGATAAGAATGACGCATCCTCATGCGAGAATGAGCAGCGAGGTCATCCAAAAATAATTCAATAATAGACTTGAGATCATGGAAGATCAAGGTCATCGCCCACTGAAATGTAGCTCCGGCGTTTTTAAGGCCGAAAGGCATTTTTCGATACGCAAATGTTCCCCAAGGACAAATAAATGCGGTCTTGTGTTGGTCCTCGGGTTTAATTTGGATCTGATTATACCCAGAAAATCCGTCCATAAAGGAGAACACCTCGCTACCCGCACACTCATCCAAAATCTAATCTATAAATGGTGTGGGGAAGTTATCCTTAGGATAGGCACGATTTAAATCACGGAAATCAGTGCATATACGGATCCCTCCCTGCTTCTTATCCACCGGAACGAGGTTTGAAACCCACTCCGTCAAGGGAACGGGATAGATGAAACCAGCTTTCAATAGATTCTCTATCTTTGCCTTTATGGTGGGTGCTTTCCTAGGATTCACCACGCGTAAACGCTGTCGAACAGGCTTAGCGTTGGGGTAAGTCTTAATCTCATGTTCGACAATCCGAGGGTCAATCCCTGGCATCTCATCGTAAGACCAAGCAAAAATATCATGGAATTCCTTGAATAGCTTGGTATACTCCAGATCTCATCTTGGGAACAATCCGCCCCAATGTAGACATTCTCAATTGTACCAGGATTGCGAGAAATGTTGATAGGAATAGTTGACGATATGTTCGCCATGTTTCCATCAGCCATTTGACCAGGAGATCTTACTGGAACCATAGGTCTACCAACTTTTTGACTAAGAATATCCCTATAATCCTCATGCTCCAAAAGGTCAAGCTCTGGAAGGAAGTATGATCTATGATGAAGTTCCTCCCATGGTGGCTGAACTCCTGACATAGCCTCGATAATCGCTTCATATGAAGGGAAAACCGTATCAAGGTAGTCGTGGGCATGAGAAGACTGTACTGCCCATGCCGGAAACACATAGGGGTCTTCCTCCTCCATCTGCGAAGAGGAAGAACAAGGCTCTGCAGCAGACTCGAGATTAGCTTGGTAAGCTATCATGACTGCAGGAAATGGCACGCTCGTCTCGATGGTCTTACTCGAAGGACTCGATGAAGGAAGAACCCAAGGATCTCCCATATGACTTGTGTGAAAAGGCACCGATCTCGTAGACGTCGAAGCACCATTGAAACTAGATCCTATCATGAGGACGGGTGCAGGACAACTAAAGGTTCCCATGAGGGATGGATACATGCCTACACCCACACTCCCAGTTGCCGGCTGGGAATGTTCAACTTTCGGAACCGAAGCTTCCGAAGATGCAGTAATAGGCGGATTCTTGAATGTCATTTGATCAATCGTTACAATCTTCCCATTATGTGGAAAGCATACAACGCGAAACACGGAAGACGCAATGGCTTGCATACTATACATCTAGTTCCTTCCCAGTAAGAGATTGTAGTCAAGGGGTGCATCAACCACCTCAACCTCTATCACAATGGTCTTCCCTCCCAAACGGAATTTAAGGGAAGGAAGGATACCGTGTGGCCTAAACGATCTCCCATCAAAAGCAGTTAACATGGTCGTATATTTTGACAACTCAGGAGAACCGAGAACCTTCCAACAAGACAAAGACATCACAGAAGCAGCAGCGCCCTCATCAATCACAGTGTGCTTGATGATCATATTAATACATTCCACATGCACCAAAAGGGACACATAGTAGGGCAAGCGAGGCTGATGTTTTGCGGTTTCAAATTTGATCACTGAGGAAGAATCATCACCATTCACACCAAGAGCGAAAAGCAAAGCCTTCCTTTGCGATGGATAACTCTGAAGCACTTCCAATGCAGACATCGCACAAGGAGTATGGCCCAAGTCCTCGACAACTGAATAATTCTGGGTGGCTCGGGCATTTGGGTTATGCCCTGAATGCTTAAGTACCCCCTTAGGAATGCGAGGTATAGCCTCAGGTTTATCCGCAGGTTTTTCAATGCACAAAGGGGTTCCTGGTGGATCAGGTTCTTTGCCTGGGTTGGGTTGTGATGAAGTATAATATTTCGCATGTGTCACAACTTTCGTGGCACGGACCATATTAATGCACCCACGACCACTAGTTTCAGCTGGATCATCATCACTAGATTGATCATGGGAATTTGAGTTCATATTCTGGTTATGCGATAAAGGGTTTGTTAACACAGCTGGGCCCTGTGCTATGAACTTCGAAGCTTCATCCATTCTAGGGCACAAGTAAGTGATGTGATCGTCCTTACATAGCTTGCAAGGAAACTTAACCTTAATTTTATTCTGCTTGTCCCCCCCAGCATTTTTACCGTTCTTGTCATTATTATTGGCATTCTCGTTCTTATACCCACCCTTTTTATTATTATTGTTTTTACCCTTTTTTCTATTCCGTCCGGGTTGCTGGTTACCCTTCTGGTCGGACGATTGCACAGCAAGTACATTCACCGTTTGGGCAGGCTGAGATGAAGCCGTAGCTTGTCCCGAGGCAGATTGGTTGATTGACAACTGAGCAACTTGTTTCACAACCGAACCTGTAGGTTTCTTACTTGCACAACCCACAATGCCGTCGGCATGTGGTCCAAGTTTGACCTTGGGATCAAAACTAGAACGAGGAGCATTAGGTATAATCTCATATAACAAACCAGACTGAGCATAGATCAAGTCTAGTTCATGCGCCCTAAATATTGCTTGTTCCTCATTCTACACTCCGGATGTGGAAACATCCTTCACTATATATGGCAATAAATATTTGAGGAACCACTCAAGGAGGAACTCCGGCGGTATAAAGGCTTTAACTAATCTCTTCCGTCTACGCCACTCCTGAATATGATCAGAAATATGGGTGGCTTTATCTTGCTGAAATGTCGACAAGAGTTCAGTACCAACATCATAGTGCACTGGTAGCTGGAAGTGATTAAGGAAAGTCATCGCAAGGTCGTTGAACAAAGTAAAGGCACCCTAGGTAACTCTATATACCATTTCGCCGTAGGCCCTGTAAGGGTGCATTGAAATAGTCTCAAATGGACTGAGTCCTGATGCAAGGAATTGGAAGAGCACCATAGGTGGAATGTCATAACGTGTTCGCTCGGATCCTCTCCTGGTTTGCCTTCGAACTTAGGTATGTCCGAAGGAAGCTTGGTAGGGACAGTCGGCCAGGCCGGGTCATGAGCCATAGGATCATTTGTAAGTCTTGATAAGTCAGGTATATTGAGTGTTGCGAGGAAAGGGAGCCTAGGATGATGAGGCCTATGGACCGCTCCCTAGTTCATATAGGATTGATTGCCACCATGACCTTGGCCATAGTGACCTCCTCCTGTATGACCCGTATAGGGTGGCGTGGAAGCACCATAATGGGGTGGACCTTGACTAGTAGGAGCTACAAAGCCAAAATTAGGAGAGTAAGCAGGTTGTGAATACCCGCCTCCGTAAGGTGAAGAAACCTGTCCATACTGCGTCCCATAATAGGGTCCATAGGTCATCGCTTGCGATGCCCCATGAGACACTCCATAGGTAGGGATATACATTCCGGAAGTAGGAATATACATACCGGAAGTAGGGATATATGTCGTGGAAGTAGCAATCTGACCTCTAGAAACATGAACATAACCTCCCAAAACCACAGGTAGTGTGTAGGCTTGAGACACAATTGGTCTAGTAATCGCAGTACGGATCTGACTCGTAGCTATGTGCTAACTCAAAGGACCACGTGAGTAAGGTGGAGGGTTTACATTTGAAGAACTCGGAAGCGAGGACGAAGGAATCTCTGTAAGAAGATATGTACTAGTGCCTATCGTCACTCGTCTGGGACCTGGTATCCCTATCGGATCACTAACTCTAGACCTAGGAGGTATATAAGATGGAGCTTCCACCACTAGGATGGAAGGTGCAATGTGACTAGTACTCCCAAACCTCTCCGCAAGGTAAGGCATGGGACTACCCCCAGGCATAGTGCTAGGCTCAAAATCGGATTCGACATGAAATGTCAAATCATGCATAGGAAAACCAGTCGTAGCATAACTACTGTAGCTAGTACTGGCAAGTTCAAAGTGAGTCTTGGCGTCTTTCGGCATTCCATACCGGTAATGTGTCAATGAGGGGTCAACCCTAGAATGAATAGGTCTATCATGCATGGTTCCTATCTCCAAAATCACAGGTCCTAACTCAGTTAGTTCGGGTGAAGGGTCATAAGTAGGCGTGAATTCCCCATCGTCAACGTGAATGGGAGGAGGTGGCTCAGATATATCCTCTGAATGATCTCCCATGGTGTGTGAATCAATGTGTGACATATTCCGCCTGGAATTTCTAGGTCTCTTTCCCAAAGGAGGAGGATAAGTAGAAGGCAGAAGTCCTGCTAAACGACGAGAACGGCGCGGAACCGCACCCAACTCCACAATGACTCAAAAATAGCAAAGACTCTCTATTTACGTCAACCCTAGGCCAACTAGCGTGCACAGAGCAATCACTAATAAAATCTAAAGCCAAATGCAATCAAACAAGGGCTGGATAAGTGAGCTCCCGAATGTGGTCGGTATGTCTCGCCTAGGAGAGGCTTGAGAGGCCCTTGTCACCACAAGCAGAGGTACGTAACCAATTATTGTGGACCTCAGCTTCAACGCATAAAGCGACTGTGCTGTCCGACCCCAACCTGGCCAGGACACATGCAGAATAACCTCTACAAGTACCCCCTCGATATCCTAGGTAAGGTCACTAAGGTCACCTCAATATAATCAAAGCTCAGGCGGGATTGACCGTATGGGCAGGGTAGCAAAGCCCGAAACTCTCGAAAGAGCCCCTAGATACGAATACAATTCTGGCTATATCGTCGATGCTACACATTTACTG
>LPNX010487994.1:575197-593120 GCA_001517045.1 Pseudotsuga menziesii | reverse complement strand
ACCAAGAAATATCTGAAAAAATGGAATGATGACATCATCATTCCATTTTTCAGGTATTTCTTGGTTTTGGGGTAGCGGGGTCCATCAAAAGTATGCCGAGTGGGTACTCATTGGATCCAGAATTTAATTCTGCATCCAACGATCTCTCTCAATCGAAATTTGAGTAAAAACACGGGGAGATATGTCAAAAATACAAACCAAAAGGTAGTTTTTTCCTTTTCTTCCTCCAAAATTAATAAATATAATTTTATTATTTTAACTATTATTTTATTAGTTCATTTTAGGAGGCCCGTTTTGAGTTGAAATTTCCTCCAATGTGAGTTTTTGGAGGCTTTTATGAGCATGAATGCCATGATGGAAATTCTACTCGATGAGCGAGCAGAAAGGAAGAAGAAAGAAGAAGGATCTTCATCCAAAGATGCAGAAGTGAAGAAGGAAGAAAAGGGTAAAGGAGTAGGAGGTGATGGAGACCCTCCTGAAACTAATCAAACTTTCTCTTCTTCTTATACTTCTCATTCAAATAATGCAAGTCCTAATATGCCTTATTTCAAATTCGATGTGAAATTTGAATTGCCAATTTATAATGGAGATTTAGATGCTAAAAAGTTAGACAATTGGATCAAGCAGCTTGAGGTATATTGCAGGGTGCAGGGCATTACTGATGACCCTTCCAGAATTCAATTGGCCACTTTGAGAATGAGTGGAATGGCTCTTACTTGGTGGGAGATCAAGATTCAGCAAGATCTTCGAAAGAATGGTAAAATTATTTCAGTTTGGCATGAATTCATTGAAGTATTAAGGAAGCAATTTTATCCTTTAGGCCATATTCAACAATTAACCATGAGTTGGCAAATCTTTAGACAAGCTAAAGAACAAAATATTCAAGATTATACTCATGAATTCAGAAAGAGGGCTATTGCATTGAATGTTTCATTAGATACACAGGAAACTCTTCTTAAGTACATTGGTGGCATGCATTCTTATTTGCGACATACTTTGTTGATGTTTAACCACAGTAATTTGGATGATGTATGTGTTCAAGCTACACATTTAGAAGCTAGGGGGAAGCATGCTAATGATACTTTTATGAATAAATCCTTTAAATTTGACAGCAAATCGAAAGGTAAAGATAAGATGAAAAAGAAGACGGCTACTGTTAAGAAAGAGGGTGAAAATCCTTCATGTTCACATTGTCAAAAGGGACATGATGTCTCTAAGTGTTGGAAACCTCATTCGGAGTTAAGGCCAAAGAAGTACGGAAGAAACAAAGATAAAGGCCAAGCAAAATCTACTGCAGCAGTTATTCAAGACTTGGGATCCAACTTAGGTGATGAAACAAAGGTTACAGCTGTCGGAATCCGGGGTAAGAATAAAAGTATCTCACTTCCCATTGATGCAAAATAAAGTTCTAGTGCAAGTACAAATCTGCCATCTACTTCTAAGCAAAATGATAAAGATAGAAGTGCATTGTTTCATGTTCATGTCAT
Organism: Pseudotsuga menziesii; assembly: GCA_001517045.1. Taxonomy (NCBI): domain Eukaryota; kingdom Viridiplantae; phylum Streptophyta; class Pinopsida; order Pinales; family Pinaceae; genus Pseudotsuga; species Pseudotsuga menziesii. The sequence continues at coordinate 591,633 of LPNX010487994.1, read as the reverse complement.
TGCAAATCACACAAAGATTGATACATTGTTTGATAGTGGTTCACAAGTAAATCTGATATCAAAAGAAGTGGTTAAGAAATTGCATTTAGTTACTATGCCTCATGAAAAACCCTATCCTCTAGGTTGGGTTACTAATTATACACGATTGCAAGTTACAAAAAAATGTGTATTGAAGTTTTCCATTGCTGAAAAGTTCATGGATGAGGTAGAACTAGATGTAGTACCACTTGATATTTGTGGGATTGTACTTGGGAGTCCATATTTGTATGACCGGAAAGCAGTCTTTTATAGAGAGCAGAATAAGTATCATCTTTTTAAAGATGGTGTAGAATATATTGTACGAGCACATAAGACAAAAACCAATCTAGCAATAGTCTCTGTAGGACAAATGAAGAGGTTTGTAAATGCTAGTAAGAATTTTGTGTTAATGATGGTTAAGGTGAAAAATGATGAGATCTCTAAATATTTTGAAGGATGTAACCCTGAGCATAAATCTGAATTGATTGAAATCATTTCTGAGTATGATGATTTGTTTCAATATCCGAAAGGGTTACCACCAAAGAGAGAAATTCAGCATGAGATACATTTGCAGCAGGATGTGCCACTCCCAAACATAGCTATGTACCGGATGTTTGCGATGTAGAATGAGGAAATCAAGATGCAGGTTCAGGAGCTGATTGAGAAGGGGGTCATCCGGCCCAGCACTTCTCCTTGTGGCTCTCCAATAGTCTTGGTTCCGAAGAAGGATGGGTCTTGGAGGATGTGCATAGACTATAGGGCCCTTAATAAAATCACCATTAAAAACAGGTATCCTCTCCCTCGCATTGATGATTTGCTTGATCAGTTGAAACATGCAACTTACTTTACAAAATTGGATCTGCGTAGTGGGTATCATCAAATCTTTGTTGTTGAAAATGATGCTTGGAAAACAGCGTTTAAAACAAAACAGGGTTTGTATGAATGGCTTGTGATGCCTTTCGGGCTCTGTAACGCACCTGCTACTTTCATGCAGGTCATGAATGATGTCTTTCGTTCATTCATTAATGATTTTGTAATTGTATATCTGGATGATATCCTTGTGTTTAGCAAAACTTGGGAAGAACACATTGTACATGTGAAGAAAGTTTTGGACGTACTGAGGAAGGAAAAGCTTTATGTAAAAATGTTTAAATGTGAATTTGCTAAAACTTCTTTAGTATATTTGGGCCATATTATTGGTGGAGGCCACCTGCGAGTGGACCCAGCCAAGGTTGTTGTCATTGTAAACTGGCCACGGCCTAACACCATTACTGAAGTCAGAATTTTTTTGGGTGCGGTTCAGTATTGGAGGAAATTCATTTCTAGGTTTTCTTCCATTGCTGCTCCTTTACATGCTTTGACAAGTGTTAAAGAAAATTTCCAGTGGGGAGGAAAGAATCAGAGAGCCTTCAACACTTTAAAGGAAAGGATTAGCATAGCACCAGTTCTGACATTGCCAGATTTGCAGCAGCCATTTGAGATTGAAACCGATGCCAACGGGTTTGCCATGGGAACCATTTTGAGGCAAGGGAGGAAGCCAATCTATTACCATTCAAAAACGTTCTCTACTGCGGTAAGTAACTATCCGACCTATGAAAAAGAGTTGTATGCTTTAGTACAGAGTGTGAAGAAGTGGAAACATTATATCATGGGAAAAGAAATAGTCATACATACTGATCATCAGCCACTTCAATATTTGCAATCTCAAACTAAAATAAAACAAAGTAAGCATTTAAGATGGATGGGATTCTTACAACAGTTTCATCTCATAATTAAGTACAAAAAGGGAATTCATAATAAGGTAGAAGACATGTTATCAAGGCCTCCTACAAATGCTTCAATCATTCTTCAAAACAGTTCATTAACACATGAAAGTTATATTGAACAGTATGCAGAAGATAAAGATTTTAAGAAAGTATATGCATCACCAATACATGGTAAGCAGGAAGAGAACTATTATGTGCATAATCAACTCTTGTATCATCTTGGTAAACTTTGTATTCCAGAGAAAGAGAGAGTGCATGTGATTCGAGAAGCACATAGTTCATTGATTGCAGGACATTTTGGAGTAAGTAAAACACTGTCATTGTTGTAGAATCATTGTTATTGGCCTCAGATGCAAGAAACTGTAGCTAAATATATAAGAGGTTGTGTTATGTGTGCAACAAGTAAGCCTAGCAATAGGAAATTGGGTTTGTACACTTCTCTTCCAGTTTCTTCTCATCCTTGGGAAAGCATTTCTATGGACTTTGTAGGGGGACTACCTATGTCTAGAAAAGGGCATGATTACCTATATGTTGTTGTGGATAGATTCAGCAAAATGTGTATCTTAATGCCATGTAATAAATAGATCACTGCTAAACAAATAGCTCATCTATTCTTTCAGAATGTTTGGGTACATTTTGGGCTACCCATGTCTATTGTATCTGATCGGGATTCCCGATTCTTGGGAGAATTCTAGTCAACTTTATGGGAGCTTATGGATACTAAACTTAAGAAAAGTACAGCTTTTCATCCACAGACCGATGGACAAAAAGAGGTAGTAAACAGAATAGTGGTTCAGCTGCTCAGAGGATATTGTAGTAAACATCCTAAAATTTGGGATGAGCAGTTGCAGTATATATAGCATGCTTACAATCATGCAGTTCATTCTTCCACGAAAAGATCTCCTTTTGAAACTTGTTTTGGTTATCTGCCAAAAACACCGATGGACTTCTCTTTTGGAAAAGAGGAAGTGGATGGACATCATGATGTAGATAAAGCTCTAAGGTTCATTCAGAGAATCCAAGCGGTGTAGCAGGCAGTTCAAGAATAGTTGGATAAGAGCCAGGCAAAGTACAAAGCCAGGCATGAAAAGCATCGAGTTGATCATTAATTTCAGGTTGGTGACAGAGTTTGGTTGCATATCACCAAAGACAAAATGAAAGGTGAAGGTAAAAATATTAATCCTATCAAGTATGGTCCTTTTGAGATCTTGGAAAAGATCGGTACTAATGCTTTTCGCTTGAATTTACCTCCATACATGCAAATTTATTCAGTTATCAATGTTGACAATCTTAAACTGTATGAGCCTCCTATGATCATGGATGAGGAAACTAACATACAGATTCCTTTAGTTAATGATATGGCACCTGAATATATGAATGAGCTATAGGATGATGTTATTCTTAACAGAAATGTAAGGACTTCACAAAGGGGGAGTGCTGAGTACCTTCGAGTGGGGCTTAAAGGCATGCATCCTAGCAAAGAAACATGGATGGAGATTGGAAAAGTGAGGGAGATGTACCCTCACTTACTTGCAAAATGATTCAAGATTTTGGTGGTCCAAAAGCTCTCCAATGGGGAGGAATGATCTGGTGTATTATTCATATTCAAAAATTACACTGATCCAATATGGTACAAGGCTTATTAATCTATTGTTTTAACTCATATGCTAAACATTATATGCATAGCCCGGCCAGTTATAGCATGGTGCGCAGTTATTGCAGGGGCTGCGCAGCGCAGTTGTGCATGACCCGCAAAGTTGTAGCATGGGCTGTGTAGCCCAGTTGTACATGAGCCACGTAGTTGTAGTATGGGTCGTGCAGTTGTAGTATGGGCTACGCAGTTTGCGCATCGTCAAGTTGAACATAGAATGATTCATGGAGGTTACTCACATGCTGCGACATTTGTATGCTGCGACAGTAGATCAGGTATGTGGCGAAGACCTCACATGTTGTGACAGCGGATTGGGTATGTGGCGAAGACCTCACATGTTGCGATAGCGATCAAGTATGTGGCAAAGACCTCACATGCTACGACATTTGTATGCCGCGACAGTGGATTGGGTATATGGCGAAGTCCTCCTAGGCTGTGACTTTTGTGGAGTTGGCGGTGGCACAAACGGTTACGTTACATGGCATAGCCCAGTTGCAAGTCATTGCAACGTGTTGTGAGTCGACACATGTTTGTGGAGTTGGTTGCAATTTTTCGGGGATATGGAACGTCGTGATAACACAACACTTGGGCAGTGACTTGGCGGGATTGCATGGTTCGGTTTTAGCATATGGTTGTAACGATAATAAAGAAGATAATAGTTTTGGTCCATTACGGATCCTCTCGTTGAACGCTTAAATAGAGGAGGCTGGACAAAGTGAAGGGGGGCAGATTGTTTTAGAGCGTAGAGCATCGTTTCTCTGTTATGAGAAGCTTAGAGAGATTTTGTTGTGAAGTGTCCAGATGTTGTGCTGTTGAAGTTGACATTCTCTGTTATATTTTAGCTTTCTTTGTCTTTTGAATGCTAATTATAATTTCCAGAAGAGAGGTCTTAAATAATTTGTACAACATTCTGTTTACAGTTGTTGAAGTTGATTCCAGAACCATTTTGTACCATTCTAAAGAGATTAATTGGATCAGTACCCATTGGAGAGGGACCCGAAGACGTAGCCCAGTGAAGGGGGTGAACTCCGTTATCAACTTCTGTTTGTGACGCTCTGATTCTGTGTTTCTATTATATCTGTTTATCAGTCTTGTTTTCCATCTCTATTCTAAGCATTTAATTTCCGTTAATGCTTTTCCATTAATTAACTTGTTGAACGCATTCTTTTAAAACAAAACTTTTAATGCACATAAGTTGAGATCCGACGGATCAGAAGTAGTCGTGGTTAGGCCATGCATGATATGGTTGAATGCATAGTATTCCTGAATCATTGCAAGGTAGCATTGAGTGGATATGCATTAAAATATTTTATAAATCTTATAGTTATGCATTGAATGGATGCATATGAAGGGTGTGAGTAACTGATTACATAAGTATGGGTGCAAATGTTGTGATGCATTGCATGAATGCATTGAGATAGTGCATGTGATATTATGAATAACTAATGGCTGAAATGATGAATTAATGACAATTCTGGAACCATTTCAAGAGTTGTTATGAATGCGAAATAGTAAGTGCATGAAGAAGGTATTCATGATCAATTGGTTGTCAGAAATCCTCTATGGAAGAGCAAGGTGGTACAAATGATACGCTTGTGAAGTAAGGAGTATCTAAAAATTTCCTTTAACTGCATAAATGATGTGATTGCACCCTGTAATTTAAAGTATGATAAAGATTGCGTGAAGTAAATGGGTTTTGGTAATATTGATGTGATTAATAGCTAGAAGTATTTGAATTCTATAAATTCTGAAAATGCTTCAGTGATGGTTCCAGCAATGAACGGGATATATGCATCTAGACTTGTCAAGTGTTTGGCTGATTGAAGTTCAGATTTTAGGTAGATTGTTAGAGCATGACAATGAGAGTAAGACCCTAACAGTTGTCGAAATCTACCATGTGAAAGAGCCAAACCTTATGAGAAGAGTCTCATGGCTTTGAAAATAGTCTATATGCATAATGAGTTGTTAAATTTGAATTTGTGAATTTTGGATTTGAGAAATTGCTGACAACTACTAATCACTATTGGCTTGCATAAGATTGTGTCAGGAGGACGCATTTTGAGTGGGTATTCATATTATGATAGTAAGCATAAAATTATAGTGGGCATAGTGGTGCTGCTTACAAGAGACCCACAAATGAGGATCATCTCATTGCCAAGCAAATCAATTTTTATAGTAGACAGAGTTGCAAATTCCTATTGAATTGAATTACTAATGTCATTGTTTGGTTATGGAACAATTAATTTGGATTGTATTATCTGATAATGATGGACTATTTGGCTATTTGGTGAATGTGCCAGGGGTACACACTGCAGGAAGATCATGTGTGATGGCCTGTAGGAGCCAAACTTCATGGGAAGGTTTTCCCTTATCTTGGAAAAGGGTTTCGAGTGAAACTCCATTGGACATTTTGGAAATGCCTCATCTACACTACATGTTTGGTAAGCAACATGAGTGAGATGGCATGGGTTATGTCAATAAGACATGTGTGGATATGAAATGTAAAGAGGAATTGGGATGGCAAACCGAGGGATTGTCAACTCAGAGAAGGGAGCCCCCATTCCTCCTTAACGAAGGAATACTGCATCGGCAAATGGATAAGTGTTCTATGACCCTAGCTAAGAATATGCATGTCAAATTGTTAAATTCCAAATGCAGAGCATGTTTTGATTTTATTTCCATTATGACTAATTTCTTGAGTATGAATAGGGCCTACATGGCACACACCAGAAAAGGGTGCACACTTTCCTGATGTCGGATCATGAAAGGGTTTTCAATATTGATTACACCCTAGGGAGTGGACGCACTCCTGGTGCCTCAATACTTGATAGTGAATGATGTGAAATATGGTTATGGTTCTAGATAAATAACACTAACAAATATGCTTATATTTCTTTTGTTGTCAGGCTAAACAGATGTAGTCTAGTGTTGTACACTAAATGGACAATGGATTGAGCTCATCATACCTTCTACTAAAGAGCACAAAGAAGGAGACATTCCTGAGGGACTGTCAACTCAGAGAAGGGAGTGGTCTCTTATGTGATATGGGGTAGTGGAATTAGAGCTCACTACCGGAAATGAAACCTGGAAATGGTCATTTATTGTTGATATAAGTGCATGTGTTATTGTTGATGGCCTGATAAACTTAACTGTGTTGGCTTGGTTGATGATTGGTTGTTGATATAAGTGTATTGTTGAGATAAGTACAGGCGATTTGTTGATGGTCTAATAAACCCAACTGAAGGTTGGCTTGACTGTGCCTGATATATATATATATAAGGATATTGTGAAGTAGTCAGCATGTTGGCCTAACATCCAAGTCCATAGGCGATCCAAAGGCTTGAAAAGTGAAGCAAGATCCTGTGGACCAGAGAGGAAACGCACAATACTGATAAGTATTGGATTATTTTGCAATTTATTTCTTATGAATATACATGTGTATATGATTTGGTTATGATGTTTTAAGCTCTGTTTAAGAGATAAAAACTAATGAGAATAAGCTCTAGTAAGACTGTGAAGGTCCTAGCAGCCGAGACAAACCATGTGGGGAGGCTCCATGGTTGAGAGGTCTGAAAGAGACCGGAGACACTAAGTGTCGTGACCAAGAGGGATTGGTCCAGCATTCACGGTGAAGTGAAAGAGGCTGAGAGCATTAAAATCCACAGCGATGGTGTGGGCTCCAGGATGGAACAAAACAAAGAGGAAAAAAAACTCTTGCTGCTCTCTCTTGCCCTTTTGATTATATATATATATATGCATTGTGAAAACAAAATATTGTTGAATGCATGTATGACTGAAAATAGAATGTGTTTATTTAATGAAAGGAAATTGTGAATGCTGGAATAGTTAATTCCCTGCCCAAGAATGGACATGAATGAGCTCATGTGCCTGTTGAGAAGGCATGAAAAATATGAAAGTCTCCTTGATGAGACTTGGACTATCGTGCCAATTGGGCAATTAATTGATTGATTTTAATGCCTACATTATGCTTGGTCTGACAGAATTTCAATGATGCATTTCACAGGTGAGAAAGGTGAAATCCAGTGGTGCACATTGATCATGGTAGTAGACCAAAGGTTGCTGGACTTGGCTGGAAGTCTCCTTCAAATGATTGCTAGGACCCAATCGAATCTTGGAGAGATGCTCAAGAAACAGAAAAGGCAGAACGAGATGAACCACCATATTTTGCAAGACTCTATTGCTTTTCAAAAGGAGGTAAAAATCCTTCTGGGAGAAATCCGTAAAGGCAAGGAAAGTGGCTCAATGATGGGACATTCGTCCAAGTGATCCGTTAAGAAATGGTCTAGGCATAAAGACTCAAAGGAAATTGAGCAGGTAAAGATGAAGCAACCAGCAAAATGTTGGAAATGCAGAGGACATAATTTACGTCGGGACTGCCCAGTTGAAGGGAACATAAAGAGGGAAACAACCACAAAGTTCCTAGACTTGGGGATGAGCCAAAAGCTGAGAAGCTCATGGAAGCCGAGGGGCTTGGTCCTGAAAGTTCAAAGTAAATAATTGAACATGGGGTAGATCTGCAAAAATTTTGAAATTTTGATGTGCAAATTGTATATGTATTCCTATGTATTGGAACACCGAGGACAGTGTTATTCCAAGGGGGAGGGGATTGTGATGTCCCCAGTTTTGACCCCAGTTACATTAAAAGGTACACGATGTATATATTGTAGTTAATCGTGGTGAGGATCTAAAGGAAAAATCCCCACCATAGATTTGGTTGTGTATGTTCCGGAAATAGGGATCGTTGACGATGGTATATCATGTTATCCGGCACGTTATAGTTTTGGCATCATGTAAATATGCACATCAATTAAAATAAACCTACATCCATCTACAATGGTGAAATGTTGAATGAAAAGGCCATGATTCCTAAGGTTAAATGGGGGATTTTCTAACCCATGGGAGTCATTGGGAGTTTACCATGTGTCGGCCACCCATTTAAACTTTTGTTATTTGTTAGTTGGGAGCAGTTATTGCTGAGTAGTGGTGGGTGTGGTAGGACTATAAGTCCTTGCCCACGTTCCCACTCCACCAGTAGGCTCTCCTCTTCACCTCGCATGGGGGTAGAAGAAACATTCTCTCCATTCTTTCCATCTACACTACTCTCCCATGATCCCACCCCTTCGAAGGATTTTGTTCTTGCTCACACTCACGCAGGGGGTGCTGGTGTTTTCCTGCCACCGCGAGTTTGTTCTGGGAATCCTCACACAGAGGGTCATTCTATTCACTCCCCTCATGATTTTCCCCATTGTTTCGCTAAATCCTTACACACAGGCTGGAAATGGGATGGTTTTCCTCATGCAGGAGTTGGGGACTATGATCTCATGCAGCGAACTGGAAGGTTGGTCTGAGAGGCACGATTCTGCTTTGTGTATGCTTTCCTTGTGTATGTTGGGAATCCGTCTTCTTCCCCATCTACGGACTGTGTAAGGTTCTCGTTGTTTCATTATGGGACTGGTTTGTTGATCTTCCCTGGTTTTGGGTTGCTGTGTATGCAAGTACCTTTTTGGGTTGCTACTGAGTTGTTTCGGCCACGCTAGGGCCAAGAACAAATCTGAGTGGACTTGCTGACTTGAGCCGTGTTCACCCTTTTTGTTTGGGGTTGTCACCCTATCTTCTTTACCTTCTTCACCAAGCTATGGACTACTTGTTTTACTGCGGGTATGTAGTGGTGGGTCTTCGGACTATTTAGAGTAGGATTAGAGGTTGGGTATGCTTGAGAAAACTGGTGTTTGGAGCCACTCAAATAGAGTTAGACTGTTGGCTTTCTTCTCCACAACCCTTGAAGAGTATTGGAAAGGGAAGTCAGGGCCCGAGGGACTGTGAAGCAGTGAAAGGACTGATCCCTGGTGTTGGGTGTGTGGATGTCTTAGGAGTCAGGTTAACTCTGGTGTAGGCATCCTTAGCTCTGCATTGAGGCCACCAGCTTAGCATTTATCCTTTCCTATATCCTTGACGGCCTGATAAACCCTAATGTGTGGGTTTGGCTGATTTGTGTACCTTGGCTATGTGTAAGCCTGCTTGACCCTTATTCCTTGAGGAATCATGCCCAACTCGGGGGTGGCAGTGTTGCTAAGAGATTGACAAGCATGCTGGCCTATTTTTTGGGTGGAATGTTGCAGCGACATAGCCAGTTGCGAGATGATATATTTATAAGATAAGGATTATTTTCCATTTTGATTCTACATTTACATTTACTGTATAATGTCTAATGAATCATAATGATGAACATGTTGATGCTGGAATGTTTGTTTGATGTTGGAATGTATATGTTTGCTTCTGCTGTATGTTGAGTAACTATGCATCTTTGTATGTTTTACGCATCTTAGCATGTTTTGTGTTCTAATCATTTCATATCAACATTATATGTATGTTCATATTCATGGGGTTATTTTGCTTGATATTTTTGTTTTTTTTGGTAGCGTCCTCTTTGTCGGTCAGAAGGTCGGCGACGTTACAACTTCCCAGCTAGACTATCTGACTTCATGAGTAAATTACACTCATAATTTATCCTTGGGAAAATCCTATGTTTTGGCCTCTAAAATACTTGTGTCAAGTAAGGATAAGTGGTTCGTCCTGAGTGGTATAGTGTCATCCCCAAAAAAACTTAGTGACTCTTTGGGGGGAATAGGGAAATTATACCTCAACTTTCATGCTCTTGGGCACGGCATATTCTAATCCATGTTGTCTTATGCCAACTTGTTGATACCAATATTTGATAGTACCCTCTAAGTTAACAATACTATGTTTCAAAAAACTAATGAAACTATATTGGTAGGAATTATTTGGATGCCTAGACCAATCAATTCTACCTAACTAAAATATTTTTTGTGAGCTTTTGTGGAAAATTTTAGTTGGTTGAGAATTACAAGCATTGATTTTAATGGTCCATTGGTTATTAAGGTGTATAGGAGAGGTATTTCATAATCCTATGTCTTTCTAATCCATCCATGTCACACAAGGTGTAGAATGGAGAGCATCCTCAAAGTAAGAGAGTCTTTAGGTCTCTTAGTGTGTGCTAGTGGGAATCCACATGTGCAATAAGCAAATAGATTGTTGCAATTAACTTAAAAGATTTTGAAATAAAATACACAATTAGTTTCCACTTTAATTAAAAAAGATGCTAAAGGTGCTTGTAACTATCAATCTAATCAATAATGCTTATGAAATAAAAGTGTGCAATGGAGGTATTTCACACTTCTCCCCATTTTCTAATTCATCAAGTTCACAAGGAGTGTGAGGTGAAGAGCATACTTCAATATTTAGATTCTTTAGGTCCATGCTTGTGTGCAAAAGTGAGTTACACCACTTTAACAAAAAAACATGTAAAGCAAAGAACATAAGATCTCTTGAATACTAGTGAAACTAGGAGTCCCTTTCAAAGCCTCAAAGTTGGCTAGCTAATTATTTTTTTAGGGAAGTCCCTTTACTTCCTAATCTTATGCCAAGATGTCTAATTACTAGAGAAAAATACAACTATAGCAAGTTATTTAATTATGGTTTATTAGTGAGCAGTCATTGGGACTTCAAGATTGATACAAAATAGACAATAATACAAAAAAAAGGAGATAGTAGCATGATTTATTCATTTACACATGCACTATAATGTGGTTACAACACTACAAATCCATGCAAACAAACAGCAAATTTTTGTGCAGGATAGGGTCCGATAAACTACACAAGTAGCACAACTGTCGAAGGAAATTTAGTGTGAGCAGAGAGGTTGGGGCATCAGGCTCCATGCAACTATGTAAAAAACAATTACGACCCAAAGGAGGTTGATTCCTGGGAAACAAGGGTATGGACCTAATCTCCTACAAATACAAGAACCCAAAAATTAACTATTTAGCAAATAACAACCTAGTTAAAGAAAAATGAAAAAAATTGAAGTGGATTCAATATAAATACTATTGTGAGAAAATTTGCACAAAGGTGTGCAACCCTTCCTGCTTAGGGAATGAAATGTTTTGAGGTTGTCAAAAGGCCCAGTATTGTGTTACTAAAGAAAATGCAATGACTCTAAAGTGATCCTACAATTTCTTGTTAGTAAGAAAACCAAAATAGAAACAAATAACATGAAATAAAAACAAAAGGATGGAGATATGAAAACTGCAACAACAACAAGATGTTAAACCACTTTAGATTGTCCAATGGGAAATCTTGTTACATGTAGTGTCACCTACGAAAAGGAGGATTCAAGGGAAGAAAACAATATCCATTAGGGAGGTCCTTTTTTACCACACTAAATGCTAAATAACTTGAATAACAAATGAAATGAAACACTTGCTCCTTCGAGGAAGCAGGAAAGGGATCTTGGGGAATTCCAATAGGTGGAGGAAGAGGTGATATATGAGGAATCCTAATGAACTTCCAATAGCATAACTATTACTCTAAAATTTTCACCTGATTGCTTGGGTACAAAGTTATAGCACCTCAGTTGTGGTAACAATTTAGGTTGATGAAGTGGATCAAAACATGTCAAGCGGATCAGATGGAATGAGTGTCTCATATGAAATATCAAGCACTTATCCAATAAGTAGCTACACTTTATAGTTTCTGAGGCATGAACCTTGAATATTAACACCTAATGAACAACAAAATATAGAATAAATCAAATAAAGGTATGAATACACAAGTTATCGGTGTGCTATCTTTATATTCATCCAGAAGACAATCAGATACATAACAATGTAATGGATTAGAAAGGTGACACTTGAATAAAGATTACAAAACTCAAGCAATTAACAATAATAACTTACTGCAAATTAGATATGAACTTGCATGACATCTTATGCAGTGCAAAATACTTTCTATGTATTCAAACAAAAAGAAATGAAGGAGAAAAACAAAGAAGTACAGTCAAACCAATAAATATATTGATCTCTTAGCGCAAAGCATTGCAAATTATGTAGCTTACAATTACAAGTCTTCATATGACCTTGCAGACTCTTCCCAATTGAACCCTCTTAGATTCCCGAAGGAAGAACCGCTATTTACATTTCAATTTTTCAATATATAGTTACACAGTCACAAATCCCAGATACAAAACTAGTGGATCAAAATCTCCCTAAGGCCAAGTATAAAAAATATTTACAAAAAATATCAAATATGATAACAAAAGGATAAGATCCATAATATCGGATCTATCTCATTTACTTGGTCTTTCTTTGACTTCTAATATCTTGATCATGAAAAATGGACTTGAAATGTGTTAACTAAGTGGCCAAAAATTCGTCAAAAAATAGAACATCATCCTCCTTGGTGCACTGGCATTTAAATTTGGATGTGCTTAATTTATTTGACTAAAAAATACCTATTTGGATTATGCTCTTCCACCTGTTATTCTGCCATCTATTGAAATGTATATTATAGATATGTTTCCTCAATGAACCTATGTACATGATATTCAGGAGATATCTTGGTTATTACTTCTGCAAAATTATTGAAGTCAATAATACCATTGATGCAAAGATAGTAGATAACTTGAATGATTAACTTGTCTTCTTGTAAAAATTGCAAAAAAATATCAGAGCTAGCATTCAATCTAGGTTGTATAATAGGTCCTAAACAAGCTGAAGGACGAATAACCACCAAGTCCTTGTGAAAACAATTGGGCTACAAGTTCATTCCTTTACTTCTTGAACAAGTTCCTAGAGCTTGAGTAAGAGGGGTTTTCCTAAGATACTCTGCAACAACATTACGTACCATCTTTCTCACAATGATTAAATAATAACCTTAGTATTTTATCAATATGTGCATCCAGCAAATCAACTCGTCCTGCTTCATTTAGAGTTTTTCTAGAAATAATCTCCTTCAACAAATACAACAAAATGTATTGTTTCTTTCATTGGTTGTCAATTTTGATTAAAATAAATGGAATATATATGTACAAGTTTCCAGCATCTATGTCTCCTTCAACAAATACAACAAAATGTATTGTTTCTTTCATTGGTTGTCAATTTTGATTAAAATAAATGGAATATATTTGTACAAGCTTCTAACATATATGTTTCCAAGTGCATATGAAACAACAAATTTATTTCTTTAGAAGAGATTGGAAAAAATTGATCATGATGCCTTCACCTAATCTCAATGATAGCATGAAATTCTTTTCCGATTATTCCTTGGCTATGTGTTTGAATGATTTCTAAATAGATTTTACGACCCATGCCATAAAAAGCAAACACATGGTCACTAGTGTATCTCCTTCAAATTTGAGAACTTGACATTCCCCATCCCTGTAAGCACAATAATGAAGCAACCTAAGAAATTTCCTTCAATATAATATTTTCATCAAGTATGAATACTCCCTATTCACCTAAAACTTATAAATACACAGTGAACAATTGATTTCTTTCAAATCTTCTACACATCAATCCGAACTCTGAAGTTCTACAAACTCCATTGTTTTGCATAAGTTGTAGAAGGACGTGAATGTATCAATCCTTACTGGAACTTAGAATTGACACTATGTAGTCGATACTTGATGTTTAGGCATTCTCTCAGCACCTGGATGTGCACCCTAGACTCTGAATTTCTTGTGGTGTTTGACACTTGGTATTGTTCAAAGGTTATGAACTGGTGAACTTTATTATGGGTTCTCTTCTTGAAGTTTAACACTTGGACTTGAGTTGTCCCTATAATTCTTGTTGTCAATGCACTTGTAATATTTTCTTGGTCTATAGTTTACACCGAGTTCTTGGCACCCACCAAACACCTTTATCTTTTATGCATGAAGTGGGGATTATCCCATATGTGCTAGAATCAGACTTCATCAACTCTCTATATGGTTGGGTGTCCATAATTATATTTGTTGAGTGATGCAGAAATTTTAGTCCCTTGTGGGCTCTCTCCCTGGAACTCTTGTGGGGATTTTCCTTCACACTTGGACTAGTTTATTGGTCTTCAGGTCTAGTGTATTAGTCTTTCAGTTGAATGGCTAATTGGAAACTCGATGCTAAAACAATATTTTGCAAAAAGAAAAAACCAGAGATTATTGGATTAAGGCTCAAATACATATGTGACTTGGATTTAGTGATGAATTTGGTCTTTCAATCAGATGGCTAATTGGAAATTCGAGCTCGATGCCAAAATAATATTTTGCAAAAAGACAAAACCATAGATTATTGGGTTAAGGATCGAGTACATATGTGACTTGGATTTAGTGATGACTTTGAGATTGGGTAAATCCCACTATATTTTTTAATTTTCCAAAAGAAAATAGACCTATTTAAAATTATTATTTTGAAATAAAACATTTGTAATTTATGAAATAATTTCAAAAAAATAATCTCTATTTATTTGGATTTTAAAAAAGAACCGGGTGGCGAAAAACCTGACATGAACAAGGGAACCTAGGTTTGACTTGATTTGGATGCCATCGAAACCCATTCCATGAATATTGTAGCACATCTCAAACAAATATGATCAATTTTTTTGTGAAATTTAAAACTAAGACCGACTTACGTTTAGAGGAGTAATAATTTTGATGAGGTAGATTTAGTGCCAACAAGAACCTTACTCAATTTTTCCCTTCTCAAATGCATGTCCATAGATTTATTTCATAGGCTAAGAGGGGCCGAGAAACATATATATTCAAGTGTGAACCCCATCCCCTCATGAACTAGCTTTAAGATACACAAATAGGGATATTCAATGCTCCCCCATCATATGAAGGCACAAGTTCGAATTTTTGTTGGTGAGGAGATTTCATGAGCCTTCAATGTGCGATTAGTGGTTAAGATCTTGTTGTTTTGATAGTTGTACAAACTTCGAGGGAAAATCCATACTAGGTTCACATGGACGCAAAACTCATAACATGTGTTGTAGCACAAGATAACAAAGATTTAACCATGCTACCTTGTCTTTTAACCGTTTTTTGGAATTTGTGTACTCAAGTTTTTTTTGGATCTAATGAGGATGTCTTTGGTGGGATATATTCTATATGTTGATGACGCCTTAGTGCAATATTATCTAAAATGACGCATTTATGCAACATTTGAGCATTAACAATCATCCATGAATAATTACCACTTGTGAATATAAATGAATATTTCCTTGAAGCAACAACCAACTTCCAACCTCCACTGTCCTTAATATCACAAGACACCATCAAAGAACACTTCATCATGAATTCTATACAAGATAAAGTTGATCCCGAAAGGAAAATCTTATGGTACAACCATCAAACTATACAAGGTTGTCAACATGATAATTCCTCGCATGCACCTCAAATCCTATGGCGGATAAACTATAATGAACTAGGCCAACTCCCACATCTCAAGAGAATCCTTAAGTAAGAAACCACTTATACTATGAAATGAGAACTTTATACTAGGAACATTAACTCTATCCATTAAACGATGATTTTTGCACAAAAATCACCAAAAACACCCCCAAAATAGAAAAGTGTTGATACCAGTATACAATTTTTTTTCGGGGTAAAAAAAGAGCCATGGCCTAAACATCCCATACTATTGTTTACAAAAAATTTAAAATCAAACCCTAAATTGGAAAAAGATTTTTTTCTCCAAGAGATGAATTACAACTTTTCTAAAACTTGCATATTAAACAAACAAAAATATTTCATAAATAATTTCACCACTCTAACAATATAAAATCAAATAAATTATGATGTGATTCATAATTAAATCATATATTAGACCATACAAGAACAAATGATTCATATAAATAATCAAAATCTCCTTCATAGTTTCAATTACAAACATCATACTAATAATAAACATCTAAAATGTTTCCTTTGAAATTATTCAAATTCATCCATGGATTCTGACACACCCCATCAGAAATTATATTTGTTGCAGATGAAGGAATGGATGGAGATATAGATGACCCATATTCTTCTCTATTATCAATGGGTACACCATCTGAGTCTACATATATGCTCATCATTTCAGATGTCATATTCCTTCTGGATCTACGTCTTGGTTTAGCATACTCCCATCTTGAAACTCCTTCTTTTG
>LPNX010487994.1:516415-574701 GCA_001517045.1 Pseudotsuga menziesii | reverse complement strand
AAAACACCCCCCCAAACCCCCCAATAATATTACATTAAAAAAAAAAACAATTTCTAAACCCCCCCTATCCCCCTTAATCCCTTGTAATCACTAACATTGCAAGGTTACCGACAATACACATGAAAAATCATATAATCATAACAGAGACAAGAGACAAGGATAGTAGGTTGAATAACAACTTTATATTACACAATAACACATGTGGGTTCATACATGCATCAAACAAACCAAATTATTATCTGGCTCAACGACCTATATATATGATTACAAAAAAGTTACAAATAACTACTTGTTAGTTCAGTAAACCGACGCGACCTATGAGACTGACCTAATCTCTAATTAGTCGGGTAACTAGTCTAGTTGGCTAACCGACTAGCTCCCCCAACAGATTCCCCAAGAACAAAACCTTTCTTTGTCCCGAAGAAATAGGGGAGGTAACAAAATAGACTGTCTGAAGTAGTTTTTACAATTTCTTTGTCTCATGGACTGTTCTGTTGAATAGATGGTCGTTTCTATACGCAAATATCCACAATGGCTTCTGTTGTCACTACTAGTTAATGCTTAAATTCTATCCAATTGTGGAGTGCTTTATGAATATCGATGGTCAAGGTTGTGATGCTTGACAAGGTCGACATCTTCTCCTGTATTGATAAGTCTATAATATTATCCATGTCGTGACCCAAAAATTGTGCCTTCTCTTATGCTGTGTCGAGTAATATCTTCATGTGTGGACAAATCTTATCAGGTGTGTCAAGGCTAGGGATTTCCTGATTTATCCATTGATACGCTTTTTTTTCTAATTTCTCTAGCTTTGTTGATTCCAGTACCACTACAAGAAAATGATTAGCGTCTCTTTTAGCTTCCTTTTTAGAATCCACTGTCACTTTTAGTGTATTTTTCATCATTTTTTGGACAAATTGGATGCCTTTCCATGGGATGGTGCTTTTGATGGCGTTATTTGCGTCTATTTTTAAAATTTGGCACTATTTTGGATGATAATTAACATCCCAATTAGTGTCCTAATTAGTATCCCAATTAATGTCCCAATTAGCGTCCCAATTAGCATCCCAATTAGCATCCCATTTTAAAATTTGACGCTAATTAGTATCCCAATTAACGCCTTAATTAGCGTCCCAATTAGCATCACAATTATCATCCCAATTAGCATCCAAACTAACGTCCCAATTAGTGTCCAAAAAAACATCCCATATAACGCCAAGAATAACCTCCAAAAACCTAAGACATTGATCTTCCTAATACGACATCTAGGGCCTCAATAATCATCTTCATTAGAAGGACGCACATCCAATACATGTAGGACAAATATTCTCTTTACAAGGATTTCATGGTGGTTTCATACAAAGTGCATGATCCATGAGCACTAAAATCCTTTTTTAGACCGTAAGAAATCGATGTGTCTCCTTTGACCATGTTTAAGCCATCAAGAACCATCATCGGTGCATGACAACTTGTAATGGTGACCATGCAACAGATATAAGCCAAAATTAATTTTATAAGTATGTGTGGTGACTTTTGACCATGCACTTTAAGGCCGCATAGGGTCTAAGGCCATATGATTTTCCTAAATAAGATGTTCATGTCATGAAATTCCATTATTATTGGTTATTCATTAAAGGGTGACCGTTATGATGCCTAGGAAAATAGTACAATTGGTTGTAGTTCATTGTCTATGTTAACGTCACTGTAAGGTTACTTTCAATAGCATTACTCGCCCCCTTAAATATTTATTTATGGCAATTGATGAGCTTTAAGAAAAAATTATCATTCCTCTTGAGGGTTAGAAATCTATTCATCATTGTTCTACGCAAATGATTAATCTTACAAATACATATTATGGTGTACCATACTAGGAGATGGAAAGTTATAGAAACAATTTTCCTAAAAGTCTCATTCAAACAAGCTACAACAAGTGAATTTTTTTTACATTTAGTGTCTAAGCTAAGTCAAATAATCTAGATTCATCTCCTTATAAAAATACTTATGATAATATTTTAATTCATATTTCATGCATTCCATCCATCTGTCATTCAGTACTCACTCTTTTTATCCATCTCTTCACCTTATATTAAAATTTGAAAAAAAACATTTTACACTAAATTTGAAAAACTAAAAACTAAAATGTGTGCATTCCATCCATGTGTCATTTAGTACTCATTTTTTTAATCATCTATTCACCTTAGATTAGAATTTGAAAAAAATCATTTTACACCAATTTAAAAAAAAACTAAAAATCCATATGTGGGCGCCAAAACATGTCAAACTACGCGCGATTGGCATTGTGGTATTCAATCTTGTCGTCGTCGAATTTAGCAAGGTAGCACATAGTGAATGCAATGGGAATGTGGTGTTGAGGGTTTATATCATCCTTGGAAGCTTCGCATGGATAAAATACTAGACCCTCACGATTTCCTGGTATTGGCATTGTGGTCTTCAACGATGTCATCATGGACTTTAGCAGGGCAGCACAGAGTGAAGGTGGGGGGAATGTGGCATTGAGGGTTTATATCGTCCTTGGAAGCTTAGCATGAAGAAAATAATAGACCCCTCATGGTTTCAAATCTGATGTATTCAAACTCATGACTTGATTCATAATTGATGCAGATGATGTTTACGAACTAAGGTTTAATGGATGAAATGGATGGTGTCAAGATCTCATTCGAAAATCGATGAACCAATATTCACATACAAAAAGATTCTAGGAAAGACATAGCCTGACGATGGATTAGGATTGATCGTGTATGGATCTCAATAAGATAAGATTATACACTAAGATAAGATCATTAACGTAATGGGAAATGATCAAAACCATGAAACATAAAATACACCCTTTAAAGTGGATATATGTGATAAAAGTTGGATATATGCACAACTGAGCGTTTTTGCATAGTGGGATGGATCTCAAGTCCTCAATCGGAGTCATAGGAAGAAATAAATATCCTTATGTAGGTGTCTTAGGGCATTAGGAATGGAATTCTAGGGAAGAAGAAAATGTCTTAGGCCCTAAAGAATACATTGAGGCACACATATCCATGAACAATGCCTCAAATAACCATGAATGATTTCACAAGGGTGTCCATGGTGCTATGTATTCAAGTCTTGTGTCTTTAGTTCCTTTGACACGATCAATGTAGGAGACATAAATCTTAGGACCTAAAGGAATCTTCTAGGCATCCAAGGCTATGAAGGTTTCCTCCACCAAACACACATGGCTTCCTAAGAGTAATATTAGCCTATGATTGAGGATGTTGGTTCCATTAGATGGTTTTGACTAGTATGTGCACATTTCATGGCCTTGGGAATTATGTTGTAAGGAATAATACCATTCCTTTGAACATAATAAAATCATTGATGCATCAAAATCCATGAACAATGTATCGAAGCATCACGCATGACTTCATAAGGGGATTCATGGTACTATGAATCTATGTCTTGGGTCCTTTAACATGGTTAATGGAGGACATATGAACCTTGGGCCCTAAAGGAATCTTGTAGTCATTAATGACTAAGAATATTCCTTCCACCAACCACAAATAACCTTTTAAGGGTATAAGTGTCCTACGATTGATGATGCAATTACCATTAGGTGGTTTTGAGTAGTACACACATGACTCAGTTTTTGAGGATGTTGTTATATGGAAGAATACGATGCCTTTGGAATTAAAGAAACCATTGAAGCATCTACAAACATGATAAATTCCTTAAGCACCACATATCACTTCACAAGAGTATCCATGGTGCCATGTATCCAAGTATTGGGAATTTGGGACCATGGACATTATCAAGGGGGGATACTTGAACAAAGCCCTAAAGGAACAATTTATTCATATAGAGATGAAACAATAGCCTTAAGCAACAACACATGGCCTCCCAAGGGTATAATTTTCCTATGATTGAGATACCAATTTCATCATGTCCTTTTTAGTAGTATCTACATGTCTCATTGCCTAGGAATGATGTTCTAGGGAATAATACAATTAATTTCTCCCTGAAAAATCATTAAGGCATCCATAGCCATGAAAAATGTATCTAAGAACCATGCATAACCTCATATAGATATTCATGGAATTATGTGTCCATGTCTTGGGGCCTTGGGACCTTAGACATGGTCATAGGAAGAAACTTGATCCTTTGTCCCAAAACTAATCTTCTAGCCATGTAATCCTGAGAAGATAAATCCACCAACCACACGTGGCCCCTTGAGGGTATCAGTTTCATATGAGTAATGATATTAGTTCCATTTAAATGGTGGTACAACTCTATTTTAAGAGAAATCAACCACCATTTTTGTGTAGAATCCCTATTTACATAGACACTCATATGTGAATTCTTTTTCCTTCTCTACAATATAGTTTGGTGGAACTTGAGCCCATGAATCATTGCACATAAAATCTATAACATATAATATTGTTATTATAGAATGGTGTGACTATCACATAACTACCACATATGCATCATGTATGGACACATAGATTTTGTTTCAGGTTCCACTTCCCTCATTTCTCGTTATTCTCCTTACATTGAGTAATGAATATGTATCTAGGTTTATCAAGTGTAATAATAATACTATATAGTAATAAAATAACCTAGCATATATCCCTCTTAATCTTTATATTTTAAACATTGTTAGATTTGTATTTTAGTTTTGTTTTTATTCCTCTATGTCCTTAATATAGATGGATTTAAAACAAAAACTACTTAGTTCCATGTTACCTCTAGATCTATCACATCTCAAGAAGGATAGAATCACGTTAAGGTGCAACCATTTTTTACATTGCAAAAAATTGAAGACACAATTGTACCTAAGATATTTGATCCCTCACTAAATACGATAAATCCACCATTAAGTTGTTATAATTAGAATAACTTAATTAATTTGTAAAAAAATTAAAAAATGATCAATCTTTTAGATCCTATCTTACATTTTTTTGGGGATAAAAGTATCTTGGATAAATTTTATTTCCATTTTCACAAAAATACTTCTAATTATACCACAAAAAAAACCTTTAAAAAAATAGGTCTATTTGATTGCTCATTATTTTGATCATTATCTAAAACATATTTTCAACTATACATTTTTTAAAATGTTAAAATATAAAAAATAATTATATTCAACTATACAATTTTAAAAAATGTTAATATACAAAATAAATATATCGAACTAAAACATATCTTCAATTCTACATTTTTTAAATGTTAATATAAAAATAAATATATTCAACTATTAACAATAATTCATTAAGCTTTTATGCAATGTAAGATCTAAAAATAAATTATATCATATTATTATGTTATGAATCATATTTAAAATAGTTTATAATGAAAATGTTTATAAAATATTTCATGATATTGTGTAATGGTATTATTGAACTTGACTATGGTTATCTCTACATTGAACAAATCGTTTGTTTATAAATGGTTACTTAAAATTATATAAGATATATTGGTTATCATTTTTATTATCAAAACGTTAAATTTTTTAGTATTTAATTATTAATGTTTTTTAATTTCTTAAATTGTAATTATCTATTTCCATTATATCATGATATTTTTGTTTTATCAATATTAGAAATATTATATAGCTTTTTTAAGTGATTTATAAATGTTTTAGAAACATCAATATAATAAAGGAAAATTACTTAGTTACTATTTTTTTTATAATTAGAAACATCAACAAAAAAACTAGTTTTCCCTCTATTTCATTTTCTCTTTTCCTTTGATACATATGTGCAAAGAATAAGAATATGAAGGTGTGACTATTGGATCAATTTGGCCCTAAGTGAATGGAGGTTTTAAGTTTATTTGTATAATCAATTGTTGTATTTTTCCTTAGTTTCATGAAATTGTATTGTGTTGATTATTACTTCTTATAATCGTGTATCCCATCTTGCAGGAGCTCATTCTTTTGCTGAAGATGGATCTCTGTGATTTATAAAGGCTTGGGGATGGATCTTGGAGAAAGAATGATGGTTTTGCAGCAATTGGGGGATTCTTCTGTTCAACAGCAGAAGCATGGGGGATGTTCCAGCAAAAAATCCAAGGAAGCCACGCAGCTCCTCTTTGGCTCTTTGGAAGATTTTAGAACAAGATTTGGCTGGCATTTATAGTTACTATCATGTTCTATAGATTGTTGTTTTGAACAGGATTAATGTGCAAACTTTTTTGTGGATATCTTTATTGATATATGGTATATGTAATCTTTTTTTTTTGGCTAAATCTTATTTATATTAATTTGTGAATACTCTACCCGATGTAAAAATTGTAAAACGTTTTGTGTGGAAACATTAAATTGTTTTTTGTTGACAATGTATAAGGTATTTATCTACCTTTTATACATATGCGAATGTAATTTTGTTCATATCTGAAATAAAATTACTATTTTTTTTTAGTCAAAACTATTTCAACATCTCTAATTTTCAGTCATTAAAAAAATCTTAACTTTAATTTATAACATTTTACATCTCTAATTTGCAGTCATAAAGAAAATATTAACGTTAATTGTAACATTTTACATATCTTTAACATATTAAAATATTTATAATGTTTAATTAATATTATA
This sequence comes from Pseudotsuga menziesii, assembly GCA_001517045.1. Classification (NCBI taxonomy): domain Eukaryota; kingdom Viridiplantae; phylum Streptophyta; class Pinopsida; order Pinales; family Pinaceae; genus Pseudotsuga; species Pseudotsuga menziesii. Next base: position 568,124 of record LPNX010487994.1, on the reverse strand, counting down.
AATTAATTAATCTAATAAATATGTAAACTACAATTTTAAGAATTATTTGTTATCAATTATTATAAATAATTATAAATGAGTTAAGACAACATTATGGTTTGTCTTGTCTTAATATATTAAATTATTGATTTTTTATAATGAATTAAAATTATATATTAAAATTAACAATTTTATGTAAATTTATATTGTAAAATTAATATTATTGTTATGTTAACGTGATATAAAAAAAAATTAATATAAACAAATGAAATGCATGATAGAAATGATTTGACCATCAATTCATAAGGCAAACATCTCTAATTTCCAGTCATAGATAAAATCTTAACTTTAATTTATAACATTTTACATATCTTTAGCATATTAAAATAATTATAATGTGTAATTAATATTAAAAATAAATTCATCTAATAAATATGTAAACCACAATTTTAAGAATTATTTGTGATCAATAATTATAAATAATTATAAATGGGTTAAGACAACATTATGGTTTTTCTTGTCTTAATATATTGAATTATTGAATTTTGATAATGAATTAAAATTATATCTTAAAATTAACAATTTATGTAAATTTATATTGTAAAATTAATGTTATTGTTATGTTAACCTCACTGATATAATTAATAATTTATAGAAGGAAGAAAAAATTGGTGCAAATAATTTGGAAGAAAAAATTGACACATATTTGGAAGTAAAACATGGTGCAAAATGGGACGCTAAAGTGGTAGCGGAAATGGATGCAATATTGGATGCTAACATGGTGCTATTAAATATGCAAATATGGCGCTAACGGGAATTTCATTTAAGAAGCAAAAGAAGACATTCCTTAGGAAGAAAAATATGACATTATATAGGAAGCAAACCTTGACATAGTTTAGGAAGCAAAGTTGGACGCTATTTTGGACGTCATAAAGGATGCTATCTAGGAAGCAAAAAAAGACGTTTTTTGAGACGCTTTAAGTTTTGTCCATGACGCGTCCCATTTAGCGTCTAGTTTGACCACTCAATGTAAAAAAAAAATTACACTAAAAAGGGACGCTAAATGGGACGCTAATTCTAGGATTTGTTGTAGTGTACTATCTGATCTTGCACGGTGTTTTTCATTGCTTCTAGTAATCCCTATTGATGTTATAGTGATTTTATGTGCTCAAGAGTCTCTCAAACTTGTTGGAATACTTGTCCATAATAAGTATACCAGTTTCTCAATACTTCCTCTATAGTGGTAGACTCCTCAAAATGCTCTTGTAGTACCGAGTGAGCTTTTGAAAATGATGTGTATTGTTGTCTCAGTAAAACAAAAGTCTCTTATGTCTGTTCATCTTTATTTTCCTGTAAATGTGTTTGAAGGTTATTTATGACACTTTAAGTAATTGGTAATCTCCTTCCAGTGGTTTGTCGGTGTCGATTTCTCCTGCTCCTCGTAAAACTATTTGAGTCAAATTCCTGCATTTTGTGAAAAATTCTATTTTCTCTACTTTAAGTTTCCCAATATGTTCTTGTTTTCATTCTTTTCTTATCCTTGCTTCCATATTGAGGGCTTCCAATAGTTGATCCAATTCTCCATTTCTGATTTTTTGTGTTTCGACTGCAGTAATTGATCCTAGCTTATGTAGGCGGATAATTGTCGGTATCTACTATAATGTTGATTGTGTCCAGTGTTGTTCATGTTCTTTCCTCTTTTTCTCTTTTATTTTTCTTTTATGCCAAGAATGATGTGCAACTTGTATAAATAATAGATCAATGCTATGAGAAATGGTACTAAGAAGAAGCACAGGAAATAGAACTTTCTACTAAGAATTCTCACAAGCATACATAGGAAAAATAGAGAGAAGAAAAGAGATCGAATCACATGAATGAAGAGATGAATATTGGTGTGTATCCTTCCACTGAATAATGATGAATAATAGTGTACATAAATAGTACATCCCTCATATAAAAATTTATTTGTATGGAGACAACTCATAAAGCTTAAAAAGGTTGACTTACCAAAATATAGCAAACCCCCATAGGTGGATAAAGCACTTCCCAAATATATCAAGGACCTCACGAATTGGAAAATGCTTGAGTGAGTTTTCAAGGGATATAGAAAAACATGCTAATCCTAGAAAATGGAGAAAAAATAATGGAGGATGGGTTAGAAACAAAAGCTGCCAGTTTCCTAGTTTACTAGCTTTTATCGTATCCACAGAAAAGTTGGAAAAGAAGAATAAAGCAGAAACTGCTATAATGTCCTGTATACTATTTCTGGATGGTCAAAATGTGGTCAAGATCAAACCATATTTAGAAATAAAGCATTCCTGGGATATAGATGGCATGTATTGACTTTAAGGTGCAAGTGGATGTCAACTAATTAAGATATTGGGTGAATAATTAATCAAATAATGATTAATTATTTTATCCTAAGTTATGAGTGGGTTTAATATATTCCAACACCCCTCTATAATTCTCACTTTATGATGGTATGTCAAAAAAATATAGATGCATATAGGGACCAGCAACAAGTCTATGGTCACCCTTTAACAATTATTATGTCCGGAAAAGTGAGGAAAGAGGCAAAACCACATGGGGAAAATCCTCCCTCAAGATAGGACAAGGAACAAAATTTGAAATATTCCTTCAACATATCTTTGTATTCTCTTTAATGAGCTGAATGAACTTCTTCTGGATGAAGGACTTTCTGAAGAAATCATGAACTCCATGATCATGCGCTAGAGTGTAGAACCTGCAAGAAGGAAGAGGAGAGACTCCTTGTATCTCATCAACTGATGAAGTAGGAGAATTATCTGAATGATTATTTCTGTATTCAAACTCTGATCTGCAAACATAATATGAAATGCAAAATATATATGTGCATACTCCTTCCCAAAGAGTACAAGAATTAAGACAATTTATTTCACACCCAATTCCCTGAATAACTGCAAAATTGTGATGTGAATCACATGTCAATATTCCAATATTATGTAGCACCTTTCCATATCTTATATGAGGCTGATAAAACTCTGATATATCAGAAACATTATCATATTGAATAGAAAATACAAAGGCTTTGGTGGCTCCATGAGGATATAGGGCTAGACTAGGAAAATTATGAGAAACTGAGCAAAATGATAGGTGTAAAAATCTGAATGATGGATGGGCATAAGATTTGAACCATAAGTGTTTAAAATAGATCCAAACATGTTTAATATCAATCCAAATATGACTAAGGTCATGGATAACCAGCCATTGAAAGATAGGAAAGACTTCAAACCATGTAATAGAAGTATCAATGCATAAGAGACCAATGAGGAATCAACTAGTGAACTTAGGATTTGTATAGTCTTAGGAATATTCAAAGGTATGGTAGATGGTATGGATGGTGGTATGATATGTATATCAACCTGAAAATATGCTTCTAAAACAGAATCCAAAGGATCACATACAATCATATCAATAGACTCATGGTAATACACTAGTAATGAATCATTTGTATGAAAAGGAGGAAAGAATGGGATGTTCACAATATTCAAGGAGGTTCCAAGTATTGATGGCAAGAACAAAGGAGGAGATGATGAAGCACATGAGATCAAGTAAGGTAATTGGTATGACACAAATAATGCTTGATATGGCTAAGAAAACATCATGTAAGTCACTAGGTTGCGCACCATCAATGAGAGAGGTATGCACAAGGTGTGAAGAATCTAGCACATAGATATCAGAATCTAAGATAGGAGATTTAGAGAACAATGAATGGTTTATAGGATCAAAATAAATATCAATATCATCTCCATATGTTACTTCTTTTTCATCAATATTATCACTAGAATAAAAATCACCTTCAAGAGACACAGAAAAAGATGGCTCTTGAATATTTGCTTCTTCATTGAAGGAGGAAGCATTCAAATCAAGGAGAGTAGCAACAACATGAATTGTATGAGAAAATTATTCATCATGATCAAATTCATCAGAGAATGTAGATTCCAAGAAATCTTGAGAAAGAGAACAAGAGGATATGTTGGGTTCGCTCCATGCTTCATCTTCTATTTCCTACAAACCAAAAGCTTTGTCCAAATTCTTCCAAAGCTCAAATGGATACTCAGCAGAATCTATGAGATGATATATATTTTGAGACATTCCCAAACACATAATTCCATAAGCTCTATCACAATTATTAAGCCAATAAATCTTCTCTTCATAAGACTCAAGTTCGCTCAATGCACCAATGGAGACATCAAAGAGACATTGCCTCTTCAAGTATGCACTCATCTTTGGCTTCCAATCAGCATAGTTGAAAGGAGATAGTAAAGGAAAATTTGAGTCCATATAGAAGTTGTTGATATGATCTAGGAGATACTCTCTGCAACCTACAAAAACAAACTAGGAGAAAATCTTGTAAGCTATACAAGCTCTTCTTCAGAGATGGATAGGAGACTGGATGTGCTCCTCAACTCTGTAGAACTTGATCAACCTTGTTTCTATGATACCATGTAGAAGATGGAAAGGTTGTGATCCCTGTAGCTCTGATACCATGTAGAAGCTTGCAATTTTTTGCTCCTTGTAGCTCTGATACCATGTAGAAATAATAGATCAATTCTATGAGCAATGATGCTAAGAAGAAGCACAGGAAATAGATCTTGCTACTAAGAATTCTCACAAGCATACACAGCAGAAATAGAGAGAATAAAAGAGACTAAAAAACAGGAATGAAGAGATGAATATTGGTATGTATCCTTCCATTTAATAATGGTGAATAGTAGTGTACATAAATATTACATCCCTCATAGTTTAATCGAGTTGTATGGAGATAACTCATAAAGCTCAAAAAGGTTGACTTACCAAAATATAGCGAACCCCCATAGGTGGCTAAAGCACTTCCCAAATCTATCAAGGACCTCATGAATTGGAAAAAGCATGATTGAGTTGTCCATGGAGATGGAAAAACATGCTAATCCTAGAAAATGGAGAAAAACTAATGGAGGATGGGTTGGAAACAAAAGCTGCCAGTTTCCTAGTTGACTAGCTTTTATCTTATCCACAGAAAAGATGGAAAAGCAGAATAAAGCAGAATCTATGGTGATTTGTTGTATACTGTTTATGGATGGTCAAAAGGTGGTCAATATCAACCCAGATTTAGAAATAAAGAATTTGTGGGATATAGATGGCATGTATTGGCTTTAAGGTGCAAGTGGATGCTAACTAATTAAGCTAGTGGGTGAATAATTAATCAAATAATGATTAATTATTTTATCATAATTTATGAGTGGGTTAAATATATTCCAACACAACCTCTATTCCTGTTGGTACTATTTTCGGTTGCTGTTTTTTTGTCTACTATGCTCCCATTGGCTGATCTTCTGTTAGATTAGGGTCTACCGGTTGTATCTCGGGGATGAGGTATGTGTCTGGTTGTGCATCTGTCGGTGGTGTGGACGGTAGAACTAAGTTTGGAGGTGGAACTGAGGTTGGTGGTGGTGTAGGTGATGGAAGATATTCTGGAGTTGATGGGGTGGTCGAAAGAGTACCTATCGACATAAGATTTTTGACTTCAGGTTGGAAGTCGACAGGGTTTTTGGTTTCTTCATATTCGAGTAGGTTGTCTATTTCTTGATCTATATCCAGTGTTTATATTTGTTCATTCGTATCAATATCAATTGCGCCTTCATCTGCTCCATCAATTGGGAGGGGAGTATTTACATTAGATGGTATAAATGATGACATTTGAGTTGCGGAAATTTGAGATGATTTGTCAAGCTTGCTTATGAATGAGGATTTAATAATTCCCATAACTCTCGGTTTTGGGGAATATTTTTGTGGTTGGTCGGGATGTTGGGTGAGAATTCGTTGTGAAGATATTGGCTCAGTGAGTGCATGTGTGGTATTTATTTGTTGAGCATTGCAGAAAATATTGGGAATATCATTGATAAATTGTTGTAGGTCAGCATCTTTATCAAATTTCTCTTTGACTGTTTTAGGAAATATGTCTTTATAAGGGTTTGATTATGCAACAACATCCGGGTTTGGTGTATCTTATTGCATTATTCTAATTGGAGATAGGGGTGGAGGAGTGGAGGTTAAATCAATAGAGTCGACTTCAGGGGGGTAGCGACTCTTACCTTTTTAGATTTTGTTTTTTTTCTTCTGCTTCTATGAAGCATTTGAACTGCTTCTAGGCAGATATTTTGTTCTTGGCAATATTCTCCAAGATGTTGAAAGATCTGGAAAGTAGATCTTCTTCATCGTCTGACTCTCATTGAATAATGAGTTTTTTCTTTCTCTTCCCTTTTGTCGGACTATCATTCTTCTTCCATGATTTGGATATTTTCTGAGCTATTTGTCAAAGATTCTGCTTTGTTAGGGAATACTCGGGTTTGTCAGACTATGTTTCTTCGTTTGTCTGTTCACCCTCCTCCTCTTGTTGTTCAGTCAGTACAAGGGCCTACTATGTCTGTGGCACTGTTACTATCTGAAGAGTACTTGTTTCTTTTTCTAGGGTGTTTTTCAAAGTGAAATTTTTGATATGAAGATGTACTTCATAATCTTCCTCTTTCTCTTGGTTGGTTAGGGGTTACACAATTGGTTGATTGGTATTCTTTGCAAACGTCGGTATAGATAGCTTAGTTTTGGATTTTCAGGCCAACTCTTTAAATATATCCTCAAATTTGGGTAATAATCAATGTGTTTAGACTTCGTTGTAGCTCCTTGCATGTACTAGACTGCAGTATGGTCGAGTTCCAACTGAATGTGCGTTGTCGATGGCCGACATTTTCGGATGTTTTGAGACACCCTCCATCTGGCTGTTTGGACCTTTAAATTTTGAAACCACTTGTCCAGTAGCACTTTGGCTACTTCGAGCTGCTTTGAGTTTCCAGCCATTGAGAACGGCTTGAAGCACCACATATGGAATCTTTTCGATTCTAGGAATTGTGGGTCTCCGACAAGACATAAGTGGAACATAGAAATCCATATGATCAGTGAAGGGAACCTGATCATTGCGCATGTTTCCTGAAATTTTACACATATGGTTTTGATCATGTCAACTACTAATTGAGCCTAATAGTAGTGTTTCCCTGATTCTGTTATAGATTTGACAGATTCCAACATGTCGAGCCTCAAATCGCACCCTCCCCTTGTAACGGTTAGACTTGTAGACACAATTTTGGTGACCATATTGGGTGTTGTGGCCTTGATTTAACTGACTATCATCCCCTTATATTTCTTTCCAGTCGGTGTACCTGTTAATTTTTCAAACAATCCATCTTTTGGACCGACAGGAACAAGCTCTCCTTTGTTAGATAGCCCTGTAATCTTGTAAATAACTTCTTTGGATATCTCAACAAGTATATCAAAGTAGAACTTCCCATTGTGATATCGACTAATGATGAATTTTGCAACGATTTCTTTCGTCCCACTGAAGCTCACCATAATAGGTGCATTGATATAGCTCATGATGGCATTGGCGCTTACTTTCTGTGCTTCTTCTATCAGTTTTCTGTCTATATATGCCCATTTTTCTTCCCATAATCACTCCCAAAAATTTTCATGAACTTTTTCCTTACTGATATTTTCTAATATTTTTATCAACGGGGTCGCAGCAGACTGTAACTCCTTTGCTTTAGTGGTCACAGATCTAGTCTTCTTTGGTGCCATTTTGTCGGTTGTAAGTTCAAGTTTCTACATAGGTATATTGCTCTCGGGAGTCTGGTAACTCTGTCTCTCAAGATATTCATAAAATGATATGAATTCTTCGTCTGACGTGGTATTTATAGGTGGCACGGGCAGCAATCTTGCCGATGGAGGTATTAATGGCCGATATGATGGAAAAGGATTCTCTATTGATAGCTCTTTTAATACACTCTAGTTTTGGTGCTCCCTCTGTCTATAGTCATGATGGCTTGATTGGACCATTTGATACTCTTATCGATGATGGAAATGTTCATAGTGTTATCTCTCCAGGAAACTCCTCTAGGTTGCAGCTCAAGGATGCCTGGTAACATCAATGTTTCTTCAATGGTTTACTAAATGGATCAATTCACATGACCTATAAGACCTCACTCACTCAAGATATGCATAAAACTCAATCAAATAGATATGGATTCAACTATCAATGTTCAGAGGGTTGATAATAAGGTGAATAAATGAAGAACTCACTATGCCGACAGATTCATAGATAAAGAAATCACATATGAATGGCTAATCATAGCATGGAAAGATACTTGTAATTCAACTCATCAACACATAGATAGGATGACATCTATCTGGTATTAGACAAAAAGAATAAACTTGAATCAAAAATCCAAGCACAAGTACATAAACGAAAAGAGATGGAACTTGAACATATAATGGAAAAAGAGCTTATATTAAAGGATGAATAACATGAGAAGCTTGATAACAATAAGGGTCTAAAAGTATCTGAAGTCGAACCTTTGCTTTAGCATTAGTCCCGGGATTTATAGCCTTTACAAAATTTATTTTAGATCCTAAAATGTTGGATCGAATTTACTAAAAATAGATAACATAACTTTTTTTGAAAAAATTAGTTCAAAAACCCTAACTTAAGTGCTAATCTATCTAACTCTAATACTTGTTCACTCCTTGAAATTTTTAATAACTGCAGTGATCACTGAAGTAGAACTAGGCCCTATTATCTAACAGATAAGTCATGGTTTGTCAAAAGTAGGTAGGGTTTGTGGCCCATTTCACCTTGTTGGCACCTTCAAAACTGGAACAGACCCAATCCACTGGTGCCATTAATCAATCTTCAACTTCATAACTCATTCCTGAGGTGTTTGGATCAATCAAAATTGGTTCAGTGTGGAAGCATGTCTTTCTTCACTATTCTATGCTTTCGGTGGCTAAGAAAACAAAATTATGGGTCTGTAAGCTGTTGAAAGCTCTACTTTCAATGGCTAATGAACAACTGCTAAGTTTGCCTAAGCCACTGAAAGCTTAATTTCTACAAAATTTAACTAGTCTTTTAATTAACCTTTTACAACTTCACTTATGACCTTCTGGTACTTCTTCAACCTACATAAGGTTTGGAATGTCAGCAGCATCATGGGCTACCTCTGGATCCTAAAGGCTTATTGCTACCTCTGCTACGGTTTCCAACGCAAGGTGTGTTTTAGGGTATGAATCCTCCGTCTGCAGCCTTGACAGTATGATCATCCTGTAGAGCCTAGTGTTTTCTTTCATTAATCTCATATTTATTTTTTGTAATAGGATATACATCCCTCTCATTTCTAGAAGAGAATTATGCAATTCAGTATTTATTTTGGTTAATCTTGCATTAGTCCTTTTGATTTCTCTTTCTAAGACCTCTAGTTCATCTACTTGCCCTAATATATGGTTGATTCTCTGGGACCTAGGTTTGCTAGAGGAAGCCTCTGCCATTGGTTCATCTTGACCCTCCCTTGGTGTAGGTGAGGGAAAATCCTCATGTTCTGCTGCAACCTGCTCTGTTAGGTCAACTTCTTGCTCCTCTTCTTCTTCAGAGTCTGAGTAAGGTAGGTTGAGTATATTTTTACCTTGTGTTGGATCCTCCTCCTCCTTTCCACTGAAATCCAGATTTCTCTTGGCTTTGTTGGTCTTAGAAGTTGGAGAGGCTTGATCCACTTCCACTGGAGAGATGGCCCTACTCTTCCTCTTACCACTTCTAGGAGTGGTGGACTTCTTTGAAGGAGACTTTCCTTTGTCTTCTGGCTGCAAGCCTATCTCAAACTCATTCCAAAATAAGAAGTATGTCCATGCTATGTTTCTTCTTTGTAGCAGTTCTTGGACAATGAGCTTTATCAGGCCATGATGGGATAGCGTGCCTGCAATTTTGGTTGGAAAGGCTTTGACCTGATGGGACATCTTGGTCAGGATCTTATGTAGGTAGAAAGGCATGTTCAGTTGGATCCTGCAAGTGAAATGGTTCATCAATTTAAAGTGGTATATCATCACCCTGTTATACCTGCCTTCACAAGTTATATAAACCATGATTACTTTCAACAACTGCTGCCACTTCTCCTCAAGCCAGGTTGAAAGGATGCTTTTCTTCCATACTACATTCTTGTGTTTAGGATTCAAGTAAGACATGAATTCCACATCGTTCGTGATGGTGGTTTTGAACCATTTCTCCCCAGTCCTTGGGAGTTTTGCTACTTCTACTATTAGGGCCTCATCAACCTGGAACTCTTATTTTCCTATCAATGCCTTTGATCCATCAAAGGAGAGAGCAAAGGCTTTTTCCACTTGTTGGTGGGATCCCTGAATTTTCTCACAGAACCTATAACATCCTGAATCTTTGAAGAATTGGCATACTTTTGTATGTGACTCGAGATATCCAATGTCACCCAATTACTGTCTGAGGGCAGGTCCTCCTCCTTTCTTCATGTCTGGACTACTCTTCTTGTACCTGCAAAAATCAAAATTCGAAATCTGGGAAGGACATTACCGTGTTGGTTTTAGGGAGGGATTGGATCAGTGAGGATTCATGTAGGAAAATGTGGAATGGACTGAGGAAAGGGTGTTTATTTTGAGGGGCTGATCGATCGATTGGTACTTGAGAAGGATGACAATAAACTCTAGTGAGAACCACGAGATGGCCAGTGTAGTAATCATTTTAACAAGAACTTAATGTTTTGTGGTGGTTCGATTGCAGTCACGGGACAAGTGGAGGGTAGTGAGGGTTTAGGTATTTTATCAGTCACTTTGGTTTAATAATGAACTCTTCTTTACCAACTCATGATTTTCTGCAGTCCCAGTATTTTCAGCAGCTAAGTGCTTGATCGTGACGCTCCTCATGCTGACGATGGTTGATTTCGATGGATGCGATAACTGTTTTCCTCTTTTGGCACTTTCGGTAGTTAAGGTAATCTTGGATATAATTTGTAGGCTACCAAAAGCTGGGATTTTTAGTGGCTAATGAACCATTGAGACGTTCCCCTAATCCACCAGAATCTACCCTTCCAAAATTTCATTAAAAATGGATTCAATGAGCTTTCGGCGGTTAATGTAGTCCTGAGTCCAATTTTTAAGCTACCGAATGCTGGGATTTTCGATGGCTAATGAACCATTGAGACGTTCGCCTAAGCCACTGAAAGCTAAACTTTAAATTTTATGAAGAAACAGAGCACAAGGTGTTCCAAATTTATTAGACACACACAAATAGGCCATAATGTGCAAATATTTCATGGAGTTTATTTTGCAAAAAACAAAAACAACAAAAATAATATTTTACAATAATAAGGCTTTGAAGCCTTAAATTAAATAGAGTTTCAGAAATTGCCCATTTATTGGGCCATCAAACACCTCCTCGCCTTCCATATTTTGTAGTTTGAAAGTGTTGTTTTGTTGCACCTGAGCTATCACAAAAGGGCCTATCCACAGAGAATCAAATTTACCATGCTTTCCCTTGTCCTACCTGACAGCATCCCATTTCAGAACCCAGTCTCCAACCTGAAAATTGTCCACCTTTTCCTTCTTGTCAAAAAAACTTTTAATCTTTTTTTGGTGAGCTTCTGACGTCTCCAACACCTGTTCTATGACTTGATGTAACTCAACCAAATCAAGCATCCTCCTTACCATGTCATTTGGTTCATCCTGTTCCTCCTGAAAGAATTTTGCAACTGGTAGAATCGTCTGAATGGGGAAAATGGCCTCAGTACCATAAACCAGCTTGAAAGGAGAAGTCCCTATGGATATTTTGTCAGTCACTCTGTCAGCCCATAGAGCAAAATTTAGCTTAGAATCCCATCTCTTCTAATTATTCTCCAATAGTTTTCTGATGATTCTAACTAGGCTTTTATTGGATGACTCGGCAAGGACATTGCCTTGAGGATAATAGAAAAGTGGAATGCACCAATTTAATTCCCATTGACTCACACATGTTAACCAATGCCCCAGATTTAAAATCCGGTGCATTATCAATCACTATCCTTACTGGGCAACCAAATCTAATAAATATGTTCTCATATAAAAAAATCATGATGGCTTGGTGAGTGGCATTCCTTGTGGGGACTGCCTCTATCCACTTGGTGAAATAATATGTGGCTACTAGGATCCACTTGTGCTAACCACTTGATGAAGGATTAATATCACCTATGAAATCAAGACCCCACTATTGGAAAGGACCATTCACTACAATAGGTCTAAGGGGAAAAGATCTGAGCTGCTTCTTTCCTATGAATCTTTGGCAATTGTCATAGGCTCTTACAAAGGTACACACATCAGAGAAAAGAACAGGCCAATAGTACCCAGCCCTCAGGATCTTGTGGGATGTGGTCTTCTAGTAATGATGGCCCCCACATGTGCTTGAATGAAATTGTTGTATGGCCTAAACTGACTCTTCTTTATCTAAGCATCTCAGCAAAACACCAGAAGGATCTTTCCAATACAGCAGCTTATCAATTATACAAAATTTAATAGACTTAATCTTAAGAGCTCGTGCTTGAGTTAGGCTCAGCCTAGGGGGAACTTATAAACTTTTCAAGAAATGAATAATACTTGAGTACCACTCGCAAGAAGACAAGTTATCAGTCACATGTTGGCTATCATGCTGCTCTTGAACTGCCTCTGCTTCTGCTTCTGCTGCTACCTCTGTCTGCAGGTTTGCTAAACTTATACCAATGAAATTAATTCTTAATAAATCACAAGTTTATTCAGCCATGAGCTTAGCTAGACCTTGGCCTTTCACTAGCTTGGTGGGATTTACTTCTATGTCAAACTCAATAAGCTTGGCAATCCATTTGGCTCTCTTTCCATCAATGTCAAGCTGGGTCAAGACATCCTTCACAACAGCTAAAGGGACATAGGCAAGGACCTCTGCATGTAGAATATAAATCCTGAAGGATTTCAGTGACTTAATGAGAGCATAGGACTATTTCTCAATAGGATCATATTTTAATTCAGCATCCCTCAATGTCTTACTGAATAAAGAAATCGGGTGATCAAGGCCTTCCTCATCTTTCTGTAACAGAACTGTTGCCACTGTGTCATAGGAAACAAAGGAGAAAATGTAGAAACCCTTGGTGTAGTCTAGACTAATCAAAGTGGGAGATTCCATGATATCCTTCTTGATGGCTTCAAAAGAGTTTCTTGCTTGCTCCATCCACTTGATTTCAGCTTCCTTCCTCAACATAGAGGTTATGTGTTTTACCAACTCAAAAAAAAATTGGGATAAACCTCCTGACAAAATTTATCTTACCCAGGAATGACTAAATGTCCTTTTTTGACCTAGGTATGGACAACTTTTGGATTTCTTCAACTCGAACAGGATCAATCTTCACACCTTTTGCTAAGACTATGTGACCTAGGATTTTTCCCTCCTGGAGAGCAAATTGATACTTCTTTGAGTTTAGAGATACCCCAAACTATCTACATTTCAAAAACACCTTCCTCAAGTGTTGCAAATGTTCTTCATGGCTATTGGAGTAAACAGTGAGGTCATCAAGGTATATTAGAACACACTTGTCTTTCAATCCCACAAAAGCTATGTCCATGGCTCTCTGAAAGGTGGCCCCAACATTCATTAGCCCAAATGGCATCTTGGCATACATAAAAGTACCCCAGGGAGTGGTAAATGTAGTTTTCTCTTGGTCATTGGGGTGTACAGAAAATTGATTGTAGCCAGAGAAACCATCTAGGAATGACATGAAACTAGCCCCTGAGACTCTTTGCAACAGATGCTCCATCTTTGGAAAGTGGTAGTTTTCTTTCTTAGAACATTTGTTTAGGTTTCTGAAATCAATGCATAACCTAATCTCCCCATTTTTCTTCCTCGCTATCACTAGGTTTGCAATCCATTTGGAATATCTCAATGGGATTATGATTTTTGCATTAAGGAGCTTTTGGATTTCTTTCTCAATCACTAGTAGAAGGAGGGGACGGATAGGTCTTAGCTTTTGTTTGAAGGGGATGTTGTCCTTTTCCAAGGGAATCCTATGTTGGATGATAGTTGTGTCATAGTTTTTCAGATCACTATATTCCCAAGCAAATACATCAGCAACTCTTTCATAAGACTACACAGTTCTTACTTATGATCAACAGTTAACTCAGAGGACAAATTTACCAATTTTGGATGACTTTGGCTATCTAGGTTGTGCTCATGGACAGTAGGGTATTTCTCCCTTTTGACAGGTTTAAAGGGGACATCATTATGATCAAAAGGATCTTTTAGGGGCACCAGACCCCGAGGTATATAATTGCTAGGAAGCTAAACAATATTCTGATTTCCTATTTTATCTCTTGATTTGAGCATCTAGGATTCTTGCATATTTAGGTTTTGTTGATCAATATGCATATCAAAAAACTCATCTAGGACTTGGAGGAATTTACTAAGTTCATCATCATTTTCAAAAACTTTCCAAAATTTCACATTATTAGGGAGGGATGGCCTGTACTTGACTTGGATCTCATAGCTCAGCTTAGGAGGAAAAGGGGGAATGAACATACTTGCAGAGACAGCAAGGGAATTAGCTAGATGGTTCATATCCCTAGGTATATATGAGAGTTCAAAAAACATGAAAGAGTCCCTGAGTTTCCATACCTCATCTCTGTATTCCTTCAGCCTAACATTCTTTGCTTGAAAAGTATTGTTCACCTGTTTTATGATGAGATCTGCATCTCCAAATATCTTCAGGCACATGATTCCCATTTCCTTGGAATCCTTCACTCCCAACATCAACACCTCATATTCTTCTATGTTGTTGGTAGTATTTAAATCCATCTTATAAGACAAATGTATAGTCTCCTTTGAAGGAGAAATCAGGACTATACCTGCACCTGTTGAGGCTTGAGCACTGGCCCCATCAAAAAAAATGCTCCAGATAGAGGTGGTTACTTCCTCAGCTGGCTAATAGGTAGTCTTTGTAAGCTACATGGATGTTGGCTGGGAATGATCAATCTGCAGGATGCATGCACCAAATTCTATGTCTATTGCATATATGGGATGATTTATACAGTTCTTGGCATTACCGATGATGTACGTGAACTGGTTCTCTCTGTAGAGTCTCTTGGTCTCCCCTCCAAACATTGGGATTGTAGCATATCTAAGGTCCATCTGAAGGGTACCACCCAGCCTTTTACTCCATGAGCAAGACAAAAGAAGGCCAAACTTAGGTGGGATGTCAGCCACTACTATGTCCATCACTATGCTTTTTGAAGGAAGTTGGGAGAGGTTTATGACAAGGCCTTTGATGAGGCCTAGGCATTTGACCTTCCTAGAGTCGAAAGAGAACAAATCATGGTACAGTTTTGTAATGCTGAGTCCAAGCTCATCCATCACTGCTTTTGGCATTAGGTTATGATATGCTCCTGAGTCAAGCAAACAATTGTGAAGTATTTTATCATGGATGTTCAAAGATATGTAGAAAGGTGGGAAAGACTCATCCAGCTCTTCAATCATAGGACCTGAGATTACTATGGGCTTATCATCTTGCAATTTCACAAAGTCGTCATCTATGGGTGTCTTTAGCTGAAGAGATTTCAGTATGGATGACTTGAAGGCATCATTCTTCATAAGCTCTATCAAGGGAAAAGGGATTTTTAACTTCTGAATTTCTTACTCAAGATTGAAAGAATAGGATAATTTGTCATAATTTCTTACCTCTTGCAGTGTGGCTTTAAGATGAATATGATCATGGGCTGATGACTGTAATGGCCTTTGCTGTTGTTTTGGATGAGCAACCATCTTCTTTGTAGGATAAGAAATCTTTTTAGTAGGAGGAGCAGGCTACTTTGTAGGGGAAGGACTCTTCTTCACGGGAGCAACAATTCTGGATCTCAAATTATAACCTTCTTGATCATCTGCCTGATATAAGGATTCTTCCATGATCTGCTCATTCATGAGGGATTCCTCATAGTCTTCTTGTGTCAGGAAAGAGAGATCTACTTCATCCTCCATATAGTTGATATTGTCTTCTGCCTCCACGTCTTCCTGAGCGAACTCTTGTTCATCTTCCAGCACAGCATTCTAGAAAGGAGCTCCAATTCTTTGATCCTCAGCTTGATTCCTATCCCTTTGAAGGATCTGAGCTAAGGGGTTATTTCTTCTGTAAGGGACAAAATTAGGGTTTCTGGGAGAAAAATCATTTGGCCCTTTACCTCTCACATATAGTTTCCCTTGGTCTTTAAGTCTAGACATTTCAGCTATCAAACTATCCAACATTTTGGCCATTTTCTCCATTTCATTCTCTGATGAAGAAGCCCCTAGAGGATAGGAGGGTTGCTTCTTCCTGTCCATTTTTCCCTTAACCTTCTAAGATACAATGATATTGGACTCAACTTCAACATCAGCATCTTGCATGAGTGACAGAAAAGTTGATCTTATTTCTCTGAGAAGAAGACAGAACTCAAAATCAAAGGAATTGGCATGAGTGATTTTGGCTAAAGTGTCAGTTGGCTTAATCTCAGCAGGGATCTTGCTAAGCATTTTGTTAAATATTTTGGTGAAGTTAGAAATAGACTCACCATTCTCTCTCCTCATATTGATAAATTCAGTTATATAGTAAAGGTGTTCTCTTCTTTCTCCCTAATGCTTCAAAAATATGTCATTTAGTGATTCAATCCCTGCTATTGATCTGGCAGGAAACTCTTTGAACCATTTCCTAGCCTTACCATCTAGACTTTGCACAAAAAACCTAGTCCACACATCCTCTTGTTCAATGTTTATATTCTCAGCATAATTGTAGAATGCCTCTAAGTGTTCTTCAGCTGTGAAATCTCCCTCTCCAGTAAATTTAGGCATGTATTTGAGATAATCTCCAGTAGGCATAGTAGAGAGGGGGTTAGGCAGATATAGAGGGGAATATCTAGCAATAAGGATCCCTTCCATTTTGGTTAGAGGGACATTCATATTGGATGTGGGTATGGAAAGGGCAGAAAGAGATACTGCTGGTATGGGTAGTGGTATATTTATCTCAGTGGAGTCGCCAGGGATTGGGTCTACACAAGCAGCAGTGTTTGAAGATTCCTCAACCCTAAAATTTTCTGATATACTTATAAATTCCCAAGAATTAGATGTTTCAGTAGAAGAAGATTGAAACGGAGGTCCATTTCATATAACAGCAGAAATATCTCTTGAAATACCTAATGTAGCTCCCACTCTGGAGGTCTGCCTTAGTGAAGCCCTTGCTCTTCTTAAAATCTCTTTCAGATCTGAAACAGGTTTTACTAGTGGCCCTTGAGGGTTTTCTCTGGTGCTTGGTCTTATTGAAACCACCTTATTCCAATGGAGTCGCCAGATAGATGATTACAACCAAAATAGTGTCCAGACTTTGTCTGTCATCAAAGTAGGATCTATGTCATCTCCTAAGGAAGCTGAGCTTCAATCTCCTCTCCCCAGCAATGGCGCCAATTCGTTAGCTCTCCAGGAAACTCCTCTAGGTTGCAGCTCGAGGATGCCTGGTAACATCAATGTTTCTTCAATGGTTTACTAAATGGATCAAGTTAGATGACCTATAAGACCTCACTCACTCAAGACATGCATAAAACTCAATCAAATAGATAAGTCTTCAACTATCAATGTTTAGAGGGTTGATAATAAGGTGAATAAATGAAGAACTCACTATGCCAACAGATTCATATATAAAGCAATCACATATGAATGGCTAATTATAACAAGGAAATATACTTGTAATTCAACTCATCAACACATATATAGGATGAAAAATATCTTGTATTAGACAAAAAGAATCAACCTAAATCAGAAATCCAAGCATAAGTACAGAACAAAAAAGAGATGGAACCTGAACATATAATGGAAAAAGAGCTTATATTAAAGGATGAATAACATGAGAATATTGATAAAAATAAGGGTCTAAAATTCTCTGAAGTCGAACCTTTTCTTCAACATTAGTCCCAGGCTTTATAGCCTTTACAAAATTTATTTTCGATCCTAAAAATTTGGATTGAATTTACTAAAAATAGATAACATAACTGTTTTTGCAAAAATTAGGTCTAAAACCCTAACTTAAGTGCTAATCTATCTAACTCTAATACTTGTTCACTCCTTGAACTTTTTAATAACTATAGTGATCACTGAAGTAGAACTAGGCCCTGTTATCTGACAGATAAGTCATAGTTTGTCAAAAGTAGGTAGAGTTTGTGACCCATTTCACCTCGCTGGCACCTTCAAAACTAGAACAGACCCAATCTACTGGTGCCTTTAATTAATCTTCAACTTCATAACTCATTCCTGAGGTGTTTGGATCAATAAAAATAGGTTATGTGTGGAAGCATGTCTTTCTACACTGTTCTGTGCTTTCGGTGGCTAAGAAAACAAAATTCTGGGTCTGTAAGCTACCGAAAGCTCTGCTTTCGGTGGCTAATGAACAACTGTTGCATTCGCCTAAGCCACTGAAAGCTCTATTTCTGCAAAATTTAATTAGTCTTTTAGTCAACCTTTTACCACTTCATGTCTGACCTTCTGGTACTTCCTCAACCTGCATAAGGTTTGGAAAATCAGCAGCATCATGGGTTGCCTCCAGATCCTGAAGGCTTATTGTTGCCTTTGCTAGGGTTTCCATTGCAAGGTGTGTTTTAGGGTTTGAATCCTTCGTCTGTAACCTCGACAGTATGATCATCATGTAGAGCCAGGTGTTGTATTTCATTAATCTCATATTTCTTTTTTGCAGTAGGATATACATCCCTCTCATTTCTAGAAGAGAATTATGCAATTCAGAATTTCTTTTTGTTAATCTTGCATTGGTCCTTTTGATTTCTCTTTTAAGACCTCTGGTTCATGTACTTGCCCTAAAAGTTGGTTGATTCTCTGGGACCTAGGTTTTCTAGAGGAAGCCTCTGCCATTGGTTCATCTTGACCCTCCCTTGGTGTAGGTGAGGGAAAATCCTCATGTTCTGCTGCAACCTGCTCTGCTAGGTCAACTTCCTGCTCCTCTTCTTCTTCAGAGTCTGAGTAAGGTAGGTTGAGTATATTTTTACCTTGTGCTGGAAACTCCTCCTCCTTTCCACTGAAATCCAGATTTCTCTTGGCTTTGTTGGTCTTAGAAGTTGGAGAGGCCTGATCCACTGCCACTGGAGAGATGGCCCTACTCTTCCTCTTACCACTTCTAGGAGTGGTGGACTTCTTTGAAGGAGACTTTCCTTTGTCTTCTGGCTGCAAGCCTGTCTCAAACTCATCCCAAAATAAGAAGTATGTCCATGCTATGTTTCTTATTTGTAGCAGTTCTTGGAAAATGAGCTTTATCAGGCCATGATGGGATAGCCTACCTACAATTTTGGTGGGCTGGGATTTCACATGATGGTCCATATTAGTCAGGCTCTTGTGTAGGTAGAAAGGCATGTTTAGTGGGCTCTTGCTAGTGAAATGTTTCATCAATTTAAAGTGGTATATCATCACCCTATTATACATGCCTTCATAAGTTATATAAACCAGGATTTCTTTCAACAACTGCTGCCACTTCTCCTCAAGCCAGGTTGAAGGGATGCTTTTCTTCCATACTACATTCTTGTGTTCAGGCTTCAAGTAAGACTTGAATTCCACATCCTTCATGATGTTGGTTTTGAACCATTTCTCCCCAATCCTTGGGAGTTATGCTACTTCTTCTATTAGGGCCTCATCAACCTGGAACTCTTCTTTGCCTATCAATGCCTTTGGTTCATCAAAGGAGAGAGAAAAGGCTTCTACGACTTACTGGTGGGATCTCTAAATTTTATCACAGAACCTGTAACAGCCTGCATCTTTGAAGAATTGGCATACTTCTGGATGTGACTTGAGATAGCCAATGTCACCCAATTCCTATCTGAGGGCAGGTTCTCCTCCTTTCTTCATGTCTGGACTGCTCTTCTTGAACCTACAAAAATCAGAATTCAAACTCTGGGAAGGAGATTACCATGTTGGTTTTAGGGAGGGCTTAGATCAGTGAGGATGCATGCAAGAAAATGTGGAATGGACTGAGGAAAGGGTGCTGATTTTGAGGGGCTAATCGGTCGGTTGGTACTTGAGTAGGAGGACAGTAAACTGTGGTGAGAACCACGAGATGGCCAGTGCAGTATTCATTTTAACTGGAACTTAATTTTTTGTGGTGGTTTGATTGCAATCACGGGACAGGTGGAGGGTAGCGAGGGTTTAGGTCTTTTATCAGTCACTTTAATTTATTAACGACCTCTTCTTTACCAACTCATGATTTTCTGCAGTCCCAGTCTTTTTGGCAGCTAAGTGCTTGATCGTGACGCTCCTCATGATGACGGTGGTTTATTTCGATGGATGCGCTAACCGTTTTGCTCTTTTGGCGCTTTCGACGGTTAAGGTAATATTGGATCTAATTTGTAAGCTACCGAAAGATGGGATTTTCGCTGGCTAATGAACCGTTGAGATGTTTTCCTAAGCCACCGAAAGCTGCCCTTCCAAAATTTCATTAAAATGGATTCAATGAGATTTCGGTGGTTAATGTAGTCCTAAGTCCAATTTTTAAGCTGCCGAAAGCTGAGATTTTCGATGACTAATGAACCGTTGAGACGTTCGCCTAAGCACCAAAAGCTAAACTTTGAATTTTATGAAGAAACAGAGCACATGGCGTTCCAACTTTATTCGACACACACAAATATTTCATAATGTGCACTGAGATATTGATCGCTATGCAAAAAATAATTTTTTGAGTTTTACCTATTGAAGACTAATTTATTTAGGAGATAACACGTAGAATGGTTCATAGTCAGTATGTCGATAATGTCGGTTGTTATTTCTGTCGAATTGTATTATGTTACTTCCTTCGTGATTTCTTGTCATTTTGATCTTGCTAGATTTGATTCTTTCTGTTATTTTTAGGTTTTTATGGTTTTTGTTTAAATTTTATGGAACTGTTATATGTGTGTGTGTGTGTGTGTGTGTGTGTGTGTGTGTGTGTGTTTAGAATTTTCCTTAGTTTTTGTACATCTTTAGTCGAGCACCATTAAATAGTTTCTGAAATAGTTTGCCTTGTAACATTTGCAGTCAGAGTGATTCATTGGCATTGATTTCTTCATTTATATAG
Source organism: Pseudotsuga menziesii (assembly GCA_001517045.1). NCBI lineage: Eukaryota > Viridiplantae > Streptophyta > Pinopsida > Pinales > Pinaceae > Pseudotsuga > Pseudotsuga menziesii. Next base: position 547,173 of record LPNX010487994.1, on the reverse strand, counting down.
GGTCCCATCCACTCTGTGTGCATTTTCTTTGGTTTTCCTTTTACCCGACTGTTATACAACAACGCAAGATATCCAACTGACAAATTCATTTTTCTGATATTTCGGTCGTGCCATGCTTTCTGTTGTTGCTTTTGAATTTCTTGATGTTGGATAACAGTTAGTCGGTGTTCTTCTAGCTTAGTTAGTTGCATTAGTAGGTCCTTATTTGCTTCTTTGACCTTAATATGTAATATGTCAGCTATCATTGGTGTCTGTTGTTAGAAGTGTAGGGCAACAACTGCTTCTTGGACATAGACTAATCCGAACGGTGTTTGGTCTGTAGATCACTTGTATGTTGTTCGATATGCCCATAATATAGTAGGAATTTTCTCATCCCAGTCGTCTTTGTCAGTGTTGCAAATTGCTTTTAAGCCTCTTGTTAGGGTTTTGTTAAATGCTTCTATTTCCCCATTAGACTGAGAATAATAAGTTGTGCTTTGTCTGTGGTCAATTTTGAACTGCTATGTCAGTGATGCAATGGTTATGTTGAAAAAATGTGATCCTTGGTCACTAATTAGAGTCAATGGACAATGAAATCTAGCAATTATATTTTCATATATGAATTTAGGAGCTATTTCACTAGTAACATACTCCACTAATTTTATGATGTAGCGTGCACCTATCCTTCTTGTTGGAACTGGAAATGGTCCTATAAAGTCGATAGCCCAAATTTTGAATGTTAAACTTGGATTTACCAATATTAAAGGCATCTCAGTACTAGGTAAAGGTCGACCTAAACATTAACAGCGATCACATTTACTAACAAACTTTCGACAATCCTTTTGTAATGTTGGCCACCATAGTCCCGACTGTTGGATCTTTTTAGCAGTCGTATTCGACTGGAAATTTTCTCCAACTAGGCCATAGTGTGCTTCATGCATTATGTTTTCTCTTTCATTCTCTAACACACGGCGATGCAGTACTTCAGGTGCTTGACCATTCTCTAAAAATTGAGCTATTTATTATAATTATGTTGGTACAGCTTCTATTCGAAACAGATGTGCATCTGGAAGATCGTCTTCAAATCCTGTCAGTTCCTCCCCCGTGTCGATTTGCGACAGGTGGTCGGGTCCGACATTTAGATTTCTTGGTCGAACTACAACTTCAAACTCAAATTCTTGGAATAGTAACAGCCAACGACAGATTCTTCCATGGTGTAAAGGTTTATTTACTATATATTTCAACGCTTGATGATCAGTATAAAAGATAAAGGGGTTAGCTAATAGGTAATGTCGATATTTTTGGAGTGCAAAGACCATCCCTAATGCTTGTTGGGCCTAGAAATGGCCCCTTTTTTACCACCCTTATCCACCTCTTTTTGCCTCATCCTACTCTATTATGCATGCTAAACAGATGTTTTTCCCTCACTTGGCCCCTCAAGTCATACAGGTATGGTTAATCATTGTTTTATTTTATTAATGCTTAGGATTGTGGTAATCAAGGCTCTACATCTTAAATTATGCTAACATATGATGGTTTTATAAAGATATTTCGAGATATAGAGAATACAGGTGTAGCGGGCCAAACATGCCAAAGGAGGGATGGACATTCATTGCTAAATTTGATCACCATCCATTCCATCGTTGCCCAAAGAACGCAATCCCAGTGTATTAGTCCATGCAAGCTATACAAGGGTAGCTACAACAGATTGTGATAGATTTGGAGGCAACAATGCGCTGCTTCTCAAAAGTAGCTGTAATCTATGGAATATCTTCTTAATCAATCATGATCATTATTTCCGACTTGAATAATAGCTTCCCTATATCTTCTGCTCTCATCTTGCCACGACTGTAACAGCTTATTGTAATTAGGGAAGCCTGAAGATCAGAGATCTTCATGGTTGCCCAATAATAGTAGGAAGAGGTTATGATTGTAATTGCATAAATATGGGAAACCATTCTAAGCCAGGGGTTGAACTTTTAATCAAATTGTTGTATCAACTATGAGTAAAGTTGCGTGTTCATCTGCCATTTTTTTTATTACAAGGAGTTTGATTCTTCAGAGCTCAGTGTTTTAACGTGTGTTACTTCCAGCATCTTTATGTGAAGGCTGGGCCCGCCTTCCCACGGGGATTGCTGAGTTAACTAGGTATCGTATTTATTTTGTTGTGTGATTTTGTGATAATTTCCTTTATTTATAGTAAGCCGCAACAGTTATTGATTTACAATCTGTCATTTGAATAATCAGTAATTGCATCTCCTATAAAACTGTAGTGGTGTGGTGTGTCAGTCGACTGTATAGTTTAACTATCTTTTATGCAACTGTGTGATGGTTGTGACATCCTTGTTCATCTCTAGTTCTTTCCATTACTGTTTTATTTAGATCTTTGTAGTTTATTCCTTTGCATTTATAATTACAGAATTTCATTCCTATACGTTTAATTTCTAGAATAGTTGAATTCAATTCCTGTACTTTGAATTTCTAGAGTAGCTGAATTCAATTCATGTACTTTGGATTTCTAGAATAACTAAATCAGGATAGTTGGATGGATCATTAGATGGTTTGGTAATCAGGGATTTTATTTTCTACAAAAATAAAGTAGATGTTATTTCCCGAATATTTCAATCCTAGATTAAAAACCGTAGGAGGTACTTGTGATTGCATTCTTGCGAAAGTAGATTAGATTAAGTGGATTATGGGATGAGTGTGGATGAATAGGAAAGTAGGATCATTTACTTGCAGCATCAACTACTTAGTGTTAAAGCATATATAGTGCATATTATCCTTGAAATAAGAGACTTCCCTGGGTTAACAATTTATATTGAACACTCTGTATGTTAGCTTTAATTAACTTGCATATAGGGTGCCCAAAATTTCAGCGCTGTTTCTGGGGAGGATAAGTATTAGACACTATTGTAGTTGCATCCAGTAATTGTCTTTATTCAGTCTTCTTCAGTTTTTTTTTTTGCATGTTTTGGGTTGCATGAATACAAGAAGGGTATAGCGTGACCATCTTATAAATCCCAAAACCCCACAGAACACTAACACTGCAGGTGGTCGAGGTCATGGGCGAAGTCCAGCATTGGGGAGAAGAATATTCATTGATGACCTTGTTGATAGAACCAATTCTTCTACCGGGGCTCGCTATTAGGAAACACCCATCAAAAGGAGCCCTGCCACCCCTGGAGTGGCAGCGTCAGGGTCTATAGTGGAGAACACACGAGGAGCTGCAACACCCTCGAATACCCCTGCAGAGGAACACAGAGTTAGTACTGTAGGATCGGTTGATCGAGATCTGATCTATAACATTAACGGGAAGGTTGTGACTGAAGAGGAGTGGACAAAGTTCAATCAGAAATTCATCGATCAGTGGAAGAACGAAGAGGATAAAACAGAAGAAAATATGAGTAACAGACGCGATCCCAAAGAGGAAGAGGCAATGGGAGAAAATCATCATCATGAGGGTAATTCCCTGCCTGAAGGGACAGTGTCTAGACTTCGGTTCCCGATTCAACAACCAAAAGGGATAGCCCCCATGAAAAATATATCGCCATCGGTGTTGCCTCGCTTTTATGGAAAAGCAGTAGAGGATCCAGATGAATTTCTTTTTGAATTTGATATCTTCTGCCGCAGCTATGACTACACCACCAACGCACAGAAGCTGAAACTCTTCCCTGCCACTCTGAAGGACAATGCATTACGCTGGTTTATGATCCTAGGAGGCGGAACTGTCACTAATTGGGACAGGATGAAACGTGTGTTCCTGGAGAAATATCAGGAGTATTCCAATACCAAGGATAAGAGAGAAGAACTGTTTAAAATAGTACAAAAGGATGATGAAAGTATGGAAGATCATTAGAAAAATTTTGAGGTCTAAAATGGGCCTCATAAGAGATATAATAAAATATTATGAGTTCGTCATTTTGTGGGGAAGGTATATTTACAACTCATCTTTTGCACAACAATCCATGTAACTTTAGTTAAGGTAAATTCAAAATTATCTAAAAATAAAATTAATTAAAAAACCCTCTATGATATAACTAAAAAAAATACTCTAGTTGCATAAATGTATTAAAGTACTCACACAATATATATATATAACTGTAAGCTTAGTCAATTTTATATAAATTAACATTGATAATTATTTAATTTAGAGTAATTATATAAAATAAAAATCGACATTATATAAAATTATTTTATTATTTTAATATAAAAATTTTATATAACCCCATAGGTTACTTATTACATATATTTCAAATTACTATCATGTAACACATTAAATTATTAACATATTACATGTTACATAATGTAATTAAGAATTAGTTTATTATTTTATTATAAAAATATATCACACCTACTTATTACATTTATTTTAAATAACTAACATATTACACGTTACCTAATGTAATTACAAAATGATTAGGTAACAAAATGATTACGTGTTATATTACATAGAGTAAACAAACACCTTTTACACATTAATTAGTCAATGCTATAAATGATTAAATGATTACATGTATTACACGATAAATGTTAATATAAGCATTTCACATCATAAATATCAATCTTATATACGTGATATATGTGAGATATATTAAATAAATAAACAAGCGGGCATTTAGTACATGGAAAAGTACAATGTTTTTCAAATTTTGAATTTTGAGTATTAATGAGATGTTTTATATGAAAAGTACTTTTATTTATGATATAGAAAAGTACTTTGAGAGTACTAAGCATATATGAATATATTATATTCAAAAGTGATTTATAAGTATATTTTTCATCATGATTATGGTTAACTATGGATTTTTACCCACCATTTAAAAGATAACAAGTAAGCAAACTTAACTCAAGCAATGCCAACTCAACTATAATAGATGATGTCATTTTTTAGAATGTGATTGGTTCTTATAAAGTTGATTTTCATAGTATATTTCATGTTTTGAGGCCCAATTTCGACCTCAAAATTCCCCTAATTTTGTCAAAAGGCTTTTATATAATGTGCAGAGAGCTGGACAGACTAATATGGGGTTAGATGTGCTCAAAATAATCCTACTTCGCGGGATTAGGGATGATTTCCTAGACATCTTAAACTTATTAGGAAAGAGGGATATCTCCAAGGAGTCCTTTGAAAAGATCGTGGAACTATGCAAAAGGTACTCCAGGGGGTCTTCTAGGAATAACATACGGGACAAACAGGACAATTAGAATGTGATGTCTTCGACAGAACTCAGAAGTCATCTAATGGAGGAGCCACCCGTGCAGAGATAGGCAATCTCCTCGAAAATTTCAAAACAGAAATGATGAGCTCCATCTCCTCAAAAATAGATGTCCTGAGGGCAAAGCAGAAACAAGCAATAGAAGATCTCACACTAGGTGTATTCTGCCCTAGATGTAGAAAGAACCACCTTCTGGAGGAGTGCCCGCTCGACAAGGTAGAAGTGTGTCAGTTGTGTGTGTTGAACCATGACACAAAAAAATGCCCGTCACTACCTCAAGTGAAGGCTGTTCTACAAACATCAACTCCAGAGGTGGAACCAGCTTACTTTATTGCACAGAAAAAGTCATGGCAGCCTCGAAATCAAGGTATGACTCCAGACTCGTTTCCATTTTTGAATAACATGAATAATTGGAATAATATGCAACATATGAATACACAATTCCCTTCATCTTTTCTAATCCTCAATGGTACCCCTCTCAACCTTCAATGCAAAATTTTAACACCTGGAACCCTTGGGCTCAGCCACCACAGCAACAGCCACCGAACCAACCAAATTCTTGGTCTCCTGGATGGAGGAATTTCCATCCAGGGAACCAGTTCCCCCATAATCAACCCTCTCAACAGCCTCCACATCAAACGTTTTCTAAACAACCATACCCTCCTCAATATCCTCAGCCTTATCAGCAGTCGCAGCTGCAACTCCAGAATAATGATGTCCCTAATATGTCGATATGACCTCAGCTGCTTTCTTAACCTAACCCTAACCCAAATAATAAAGCACTCCATCAATTTGAGACTATCAACATGCATGCCTACTCCCTTACTCCACCCTGCAATGATATCCGCTTACGATCAGGAAATGTAGTGGAGCCTTTGATCATTGAGGATGTTCCATCCTCTGTGCATGAAGAAGGGATGAATCCACAGTATTTATCCAATGCAGTGACCCCCATCATTGAAGATGTCGAACATCTTACTAATATGCCGGCTGAAACATAGAATGATGCATCTATTGGCACACTGCCTACCCAGTTGATTAGGGAACCTCCATACCCTGAAAGATTAATGTTACCAAAGGTAGTGTGTCACATGCCCCAATTTTGCAAAAACAATTTTATATTATTTGGTATTATTTGAGAACAATATGTTAAATGTTATGCTAAGTTGTAATTGATTACTCATCAGAGTCAAGAATATTTAATGTAATTCTGAATATTTTAACTATAAATAAATAAAGGAAGAGACAACAGTTTAGGAGAGCTGTTAAAAGAGTGTTTACTGGTCAAATTGGTGGAGGAGACTGGGTGGAGAGCAAACACACATGTCGCAGCATCCTCAAACCACTTCCAATTGTTGCAGGTGGCAACCTCCCTATATTTGGGGTCATGATTCCCCAAGAAAGTGGAATCAGAGCAGGTGGCTCAATTAATGAAAACTGACCCAAAAGACCTAGGCAATCTTTATAAAAGTTCACATTGAAGAGAGCTGGGGCTGCTCATTTCTAGAGAAGTGATCATTCAGGTGAATGCACTTCAGAGAAATTCAATGGAAGGGAATTATGAAAAAAGGTTTGAGGGGATAACTACTGAGTGATCTATTGCAGCTTTTAAGCTGAAAGATCTTAGTGTTGAGTGCAGGGTGTTTTACTGAGTTATTGGACTAGTCTACTGTTTGCATGCTCCACCAGTTCTTAGCCAAGAAGACCAGGAACAGGTTCGGGGGTCATGAGGAAGCGTTTTTTGAGTGCTCTCCAGGAGTTTGGTAGAGAGGAACGACCTCCTAACACTGTTGTCGTCTACCCTAATCAGGTTCTACATTATTTTGTTTTACTATGTTAGATAGATAAATATGATTCTGACTGTTAAAGGAATGTTAAATATTCAGTTTGTAAAATGTTAGAAGTTAGTAATATTTTTAGATTATTGAAGAAATGAATTTGAAAAGTAATGTGTTAGAATGCAAAATAATTCTAGTCTGTGTTTTTCCACACCTGGAAGGACCAGGCCGTACTCCAGCATAGATAACCTAGTGAACAGGATTGTGCTTGGACCAGAATTGCTCAAGGAAATGGAGCAAGAGGTTGTAAAGATCAGGTAGAATCTGAACGCAGCACAGAACAAACAGAAAAGCTATGTAGATAAGCATAGGGTGAACAGGGAGTTCAGTGTTGGGGATCATGTTTACCTCCGAGTGAGGGCAAAGAAAAGTTCCTTGAAGCTTGGAAGTTGTGCCAAGCTATCACCTAGATATTATGGGTCATTTGAAGTGCTTAAGAGAATAGGGCCTGTTGCATATAGACTTGCATTGCCTGCTAATACTAGAGCTCATAATGTTTTTCATGTTTCTTTGCTTAAGAAATATGTACATGATCCTAACCATGTGATAAATTGGGATGTGATTCAGGTGGAACCCGAGGGAGAGTTCCAAATCGAGCCAATGCGCATCCTCGACAGGAAGGTCACAATGCTCCAAAACCGGGCCATAGGGTAGGTAAAGGTGCAGTGGGAGCATTACGGACCTGAAGAGGCTATGTGGGAGCTGGAGGATGCCATGCGATTGGCACATCCATTTTTGTTCAATCCTGCGGAACACTGAGGCGGTATCAGTGTAGCATTTTGTTCAAATTTTGTAAGCACTGAGGACAGTGCTATTGAAGGGGGAGGGGAATGTAATACCCCGGTTTTAACCCCGCTTGCATTAAAGTACATAGGATTCATATGTTGTAAATAATATTGGTGCAGAGCTAAAGGCCAAGGCCCCACCATAGATTTGGTTATGTTGTGTTTCTAATTAGGAATGGTCACCAATGGAATATCGGGACATGTGGTATGTATTTAATTGTGGCATCATGTAAACATGCATTTTAATTAAATAACCCAACCAGCTATGTTCGCAGCAACTAAATTGAGAAGGGGCATGATTCCAAAGGATAAGGAAAGGGGGGGGGAGGTGGAACATTGAGTCACGGGGGAAAACTATGTGTCACCACCACCCTTGGTTATTTCCTTTTTGTTAATAGAGGCAGCGATTGTCTGGAAAGAAGACCACTACCACGCCCATGCTTGCTCTCCTCTCCACGACGTAGGGACCATTCTTCCCACTCCCTCGGGTCATGGTTGTTTGTCTTCCTCATGCAGGACGGGGATAAAACGTTTTACCATCCATTGTGTTGGGGTTGGCCTCCCCTCTCTAGCGCTAATTGTCGGTCTGTAGTTTTGTTCTTTCCATCCACACGGAGAACCAACTTCTGCCTCCATGCATTGGACTGTGTGTTGTTTTTCATCCATCATAGCGGACCGTGAGCGAAAATTATTGGGATTGTTTTTCCACCGATTGATGGGTGTGGTTTTCCCCATGCATTGTTGACTGAGTTACCTACAATGCGGCATTGGTAGAAGACCGGGGTAATTTTTTTTCCTGTGAATCCACGCTGAGTTGTGAATGTTGGCCGAGTCTTTTTAACCATTTTCTAGTCTGTGTAAGTCTCACAGCGATGGTATGGAAGATTGGTTTGCTATGGGTTCATGTGAGGGTGTTAACTGCGGTTTGCCATGATGGATTGACTAGGTCTTTCCCTGTAAACGCTTGAATAGTTGTTTGGCTGCTTGCATGCAGTGGATTTGTCCCCGGACTATTTTGGGTTAGTGAATGAGGGCCTGAGGTGTTTGATAAACCTGGTGGGTTGAGAACCACATGGACAGAGCTACTGAGCTGGATTTCTTCTCCACAACCCTTGAAGAGCACTGGAGGGAAGATCAGGGTCTGAGGGACTGCGTTGTAGAGAAGGGACTGACTTCCTTGTGTTGGGTGTGTGTGTGGGTGTTCTAGAATCCAGGTTGGTTCTGGTGTTGGTGTCTGCAGCTCTTCAGTGAGCCCACCATCTTAGCATTAGCCTCTCCCAGCTCTTGGATGGCCTGATAAACCCAACTCTGTTGGCTTGGCTGATCTGTTGTTCACCTGATAAACCCAACTCTGTTGGCTTGGTTGATCTGTTGTTCACCTGATAAACCCAACCATGTTGGCTTGGATGAACTGTGTACCCTTGTGGTGTTGTTACATTGGTTATGTGTAAGACTGTTAGTTCCTTATTCCTTGGGGAGTCTTGCCTGGCTCGGGGGTGGCAGCATTGCTGAGAGGTTTAAGAGCACGCGGGCCTATGGTTGGGTGGAACATTGCAGCGACGTAGCTGGTTACGGAACAAGCTCTTTATAAGATAAGTATTCTTGCTTAACTTGTATCTGCAATTATAATAACCATTGACAAACCTTGTTATACATGTTAAATGTTGATTTGTATATGCATGAGTGTTGATCGATATGTTTTGCTTCCATTGTGTATATGAAAGATTATGCTTGTAATATGTTTATGTCTTTAAGTTTCGTTCCTTCAGCATTATATGTATGCATGTTCATGCTGATGGGGTTGGTTTCCCCGATGGTTTAGGCCATGGTAGCATCATCTTCGCCGGTGAGAGGGTCGGGGACGTTACAGTTGAGTGTAGGGTTTTTTACTGAGTTATTGGACTAGTCTACTGTTTGCATGCTCCACCAGTTCTCATCCAAGAAGACCAGGAACAGGTTCGGGGGTCCTGAGGAAGCGTTGTTTGAGTGCTCTCCAAGAGTTTGGTAGGGAGGAACGGCCTCCTAACACTGTTGTCATCTACCCTAATAAGGTTCTACATTATTTTGTTTTACTATGTTAGATAGATAAATATGATTCTGACTGTTAAAGGAATGTTAAATATTCAGTTTGTAAAATGTTAGAATTTAGTAATATTTTTAGATTATTGAAGAAATGAATTTGAAAAGTAATGTGTTAGAATGGAAAACAATTCTAGTCTGTGTTTTTCCACACCTGAAAGGACCAGGCTGTACTCCAGCACAAATAGAGTATTTATAGTAGATGAAAGAAAATGTTAAGAGACTGAATAGAACAGATAGGGTCCTACATTTCATAGTTAGCAGAGTAACTTATTTCAGTATGTAGGTTATTATTAAAAAGAATAGTGATTTGGATATCTATGTTTATTGTTTTAAAAAGCTTATTTATGTAAATATATTGGAAAATAAATAGCAATAATCTAGTACAGGTAGAAGGATTAAGATGATAAGAAAATATCTTAGTAGATAAGATTGTGTATTTATAGATAGTAGATTAATTTTTATTCAAGTTAAATTACTATGGAGGTTAAACTGGGTAATGATAGGTTATATTTCTCTGTGTTCACTTAGTAACTAATTGAAATACAGTAGAAAAATCACAGTCAAGTTACAATGTTTACATTCAGATCAGTAAAGAAATAAATTAATAATCATATAGTCTATTTTCTAATAATATCAACTAATCTAAGACTAGTAATTGCTATAAACTAAATAGGGTTATATTAAAAGTACTTATATTATAAAGAGCAAACTAAGATACAGAGTCTATGCTTATCTTTTCAAAGAACTCTGAGTAAATTCTACCTGTCAGTTTAAGTAAATAAAAACAATGAGAATATGATTAATAACTAATATAAAAATAAATATCTATCTATGTAAAGAACTATTTTATAATTATCAAACAGGTTTATACCTGTAACGGTAAACTACAGGGTTGAAACCCTAAACCAAATTTATTTTTACAAATAAAAACATTTAAGCTACAATCCATTTACTTGGATTATTTTATCAATAAACAATTAAACTACTATAGACTCGTTACAGTCCTTTCCAAAAATATATGTACAGATACAACTTAAAAATATCCTGTCACAAAACACCTGTAATAATATTAATTTAATCGAATTAACAAATAGCAGAATCCTATTATTATTGAATTGAAGAATTCATTTAGACAAGGGTTTCATTCAGGAAAACCCTAGTTTGTTCATTCCGAATGGGCAGGTTAATTTTATAAATTATACACTATGACTGAGTTACAGTCTTGAATAATAATAAAAATCTATACACAAAATATAATAGACAATAATATTCTTTATTAACATTCGGTTAGGGAAAACCCTAACTTACATAGAGTCACCATACAGTATCACTGCAAAATGAGACTGAGCTCGAAAACAAAAACCAATGTATCACTTTAATAGGCCGTAAGGCTGAAAATTTAACTAATTACAACACCCAGCTCAAGGCCGGGACTACCCAAAGACATAGCGAGGGTTTGTAAATAGAATAGAACCAACAACATTTAAAAATAAAACCACATATCTAATGGTGAAACTGGAAAAGCTTCCAAGCTCGGGGTTTCACCATAGACAACCCTGTTACAAGCAGGGTAATAACCCATTCGTTGAGCCTAGGTCTTACCGGATTGGAGCCACAAGCCCTTGAAGACAGCCAGCATTATCTTTGTCACGGGTTGCAAGAAGTAGTCACAAGTTCCTGCAAAGATAGCACAATACTGAGTGTTAATTACAAACTCTTTTTCTATTGTAAACCTTACTGTAAACATAATTTTGGAAAGAAAACCAAATATTTACCTTTAATAAAGAGTATCAAACATTTTAACAAAGAGACTGTCACCAACTGCAAATTGCACATACAAAATCCAAAACCCTACGACGTCGATGGAGCACAACCAATAGCAATGAAGCTCAACTTCTCACCACAATGACAGGCCACGAGGATGGCAAGACAAAGCTAAGGACAGGCTGCAAGCCAAGTGCAAACAACCCAGTAAACTCTCGCATAGTAAAACCCACAGCTAAGAAGGATTACCAACAAGACCAAACACTGAAGACTACAACAATGTTAAACCCAAGTTTTGGAGCAAGCTAGAACAGGAAGAACACTCACGGCCGCCATGAAACCTTGCAGAGCAGCCGAAGGCCACCATGAACTTCGGAGGGAGAATGACAAAGCGATTAGGGTTGCAAGAGTTTTATATCCCCAATACACAAATAGGAGGTGACCACGTGCCCTCAAATAATTCTAACCATGCAAGGGTCGACTCCCAAGTCCACCTGTGATTCAATCATTTAATTATTAAAAACTATGATTTTTATCAAACTATGCACGAACTATGATGTATGCATATATATTTAACACATCAATATTCATATATATAAACCTTATCATAATGTTTGATAGCTCGATTTTGGCGTTTTGTTAAACAATAATTCATAAACGTTGACCCTAGTGAAAGGTGGTAACCATTTGATATTATGGAATAGTCTGAAGTCGATCTTGCTTAAAACCTTTCTATCTGCTATAGATTTATATACTTGCAAAACATTGTTAAATATGCATGAATTGTAATCCAAACTTATCACTTTTAAACCAATAGCTTGGGTGGTTATAATGTATGGAGTTGAATAGCATAATAATAGAGTATAAACATGACTTTTACAAAGTTCGATGTTAGTTTAAACTTTCATAGACACTAGTTGCTTCTCGACTTGTCAATGCTAGCAATTTACCATAATTTTTTATATTGGACAAGATAGATTGTGATTGTTCAAGATAATCTGTACTTAGCATAGGGTAGAATTTTGATCATAGTAGAAATATCTACCATAATAGTTACTATAGACATTAAATTAATGTAAGAGAGGCATTATGGTAATAATAAAATTACAATGGAATAACCTTACTCAAGTCTATAATCATTGGAACGACACTGATTAACTTTGATTTAGGAAGTAAGGGAAAACAGTATTCCATGTGAAACGATGCAGTTATATTCATGATAATCAAACTTATAATATCAAGGAGTTTTACAGGCAGTAATTTTTCCTACAGAATGTAAATAACGATCAGTTTGGTACTTTAGTAAATAATACGATAATGTATGTGGTTACAATAGTACATCCAATACAACTTAATGTAAGTAAGAAAGTTGATAACTTGTTAGAGAACAACTGGCTTTTACATACCAGTAACAGGTTGATAACTTCCATAACTAGTAAGTTAAAAATAAAGTCGAAACATATATTCTATTGAGAATCTTTACTATCAGTATTGATAAAAGCTCTTCCATGAATAAAAATAAATAAGAATAAGTATAACATTTGCAAGTTAAGCATGTTAAAATATAAATGAATATACAACAATGATTACAAGCTTAAAGTTCACAGTAAGTATCTTTGGTGTCACTAAGATTGATAAAGAAAGGAACCTGTTTATCTGAACTCTGCTTACAAGAAAAACTAAAAAAGATAAACTACTTTACCTCATTGAAGTTGCTTGAAAATTATCATCTTATTTACTAGCATATTATTTTGCAAACAGAAATACTTCTTGATACTTTATGAATTTCAAAACGTCTACTTGTTCGATCATACCTATGAATCTGTAAGAACCAGCAATCTATCTACATTAGCATAAATGCTAAGTAAGCCCAGAATTCAAAGTTAGATTCCACCTACTTGCCATAAAGTAGATTCATTAGTAAACTGAAAGAAAACAGTATGCAAGTAAATCTTATTTACGTTACAAAAAAGAAGTTTCTTTAGTTAACGTAATTTGAAAATGTGTAATACTAATTGTTGGACTGTTTCACTTTCCGCTAACCATTAACTGTTAGTAAACCGCATATTCAGCATTTTATGTTATCTCAAAATTTTAAATTTTTGTGAAAATTTGGGGTTTTAACATAGTGGGACAACCTCAGTTTAACCTCTTAGGAGAGTTAAAAAATCTTTATGTTAAAATTCCCCTCCTTCAGGCCCTTCAAGACGTACCTATCTATGCCGCACTGTTCGGGATCTGTGTACAAGGAAACCATGAAGGAAACCCATGGATCCTCCCACTATTCATGTCATAGGGAAATTATCTGCATTGATAATGGGAAATACCCTCTTGGCCAAATATGACGACCTTGGGAATCCCATTGTCACTATGCAGAATGGGCATACATGGATACCCAACGTACTGGTAGACCTAGGAGCAACAATTAACGTTATGACTATTTAAACTGTAAGAAAACTTGGGCTCACTAATATCAGGCCAACCCCCACTGTTTTAGAACTGGTAGATAGATCCACTATTAAGCCTGAAGGAATTTTGGATGATCTCGTCATCTCAGTTGATTCTTGGGAGTACCCTTCTTACTTCTTGGTTTTACAACCTAAGTCACATCTAGGAGGACACCCATTGATCCTGGGAAGACCCTGGTTAGCTACAGTTGATGCTTGCATCAGCTGTCAATTTGGGTCTATGACCATATCAGATGGCACGGAGATAAATAACCTCACTCTCTATCCTCCAGCTCGACCGATCTTAGAAGCTAAAACTCCATTATGGATGGAGCCAGAGGAAGAAGAAGGAGTTAAACCATTATTAACAATAGGGAAGGCCTTAACTTCTAAAGATGAAACTGAAGACGAAGCCATTAATAATTTCATCAGTGAACCCACTTCTGTCAATAAGAAAATTTATCAGATCCCGAATACTACTCTAGGTGAAGAGGAACAAGAAAATATCACAAAAGAGGCATTAGTTAGTGACACTCATATAGTTCCCGTATTGAAAAATTCGAAAAGTGTTCCTATCAACGTAGAGTCTGGAAAAACCCTGAATATTAATCCCATCCTTTCCCTAGATGAATAGAAGTGCCTGATCAATCTCTTAAAAAAACACAAGGGGGCATTTTCCTGGGAGTACACAGACATGAGGGGTATCCCCTCTAATCTGTGCACCCATCACATTTATATCAAAAGTGAATCTCGGCCTGTGTGTCTGCCTCAACAACGAATGAACCCCAAACTTAGGGACATCATGAAGGAAGAAATTCAGAAACTCTTGGAAGCAGGATTTATATATCCTATTTCAGACAGCGAGTGGGAGTCTCCGCTCATAATAGTACCCAAGAAGAATGGTAAATGGAGAGTCTATGTGGACTATAGAGAGCTGAACAAGGCAACACAGAAAGATCACTTACCCCTACCTTTCATCGATCAAGTACTTGACACCTTATCTGGGAAGAATTTCTTCTCCTTCTTAGATGGGTTTAGTGGGTACAAGCAAATCCAGATTGCTCCTGAAGACCGGGATAAAACTACCTTCACCTATCCCTGGGGAACGTTTGCATACAGAGTGCTTCCCTTTGGTTTATGCAATGCATCAGCCACATTTCAAAGAGCTGTGACTGGCATCTTTTCAAAATTAGTTAATGATAGTATGGAAATTTTTATGGATGATTTTACTCCTTATGGCAAGGATTTTGAAGAAGCGTTGAAAATTTTGGAAAAGGTTTTAACTCTCTACGAACAGACCCAACTATATTTGAGCACTAAAAAGTGCCATATGATGATGAGTGAAGGAGTGGTGTTGGGGAATTTTATCTCTGCTGATGGAATCTAGGTGGACCCCTCTAAAATCATGGTAATAAAAAATATACCTACTCCTATAACTCAAAAAGAAGTGCGAAGTTTCTTGGGGCATGCTGGATATTATCGAATATTTCTAGAAAAAATTTCCAAACTTGCCTCTCCTTTTTTCTCACTATTAATGAAGAATGTGCAATTTATTTGGAATGAGTCATGCTAGACAGCGTTTGTTAAACTTAAGGAGAAGTTGTCCACAAATCCCATCCTAAGAGGGCCCAATTGGACCTTGCCTTTTCACATTTCTTCAGATGCTTCTAATACTGCCATTTGAGCAGTTTTAGGACAGCAGGATGGTCAAGCACCTTATGCAGTTTATTATATTAGTAAAAACTTAGCCCCTGCTGAACTTAATTATACTGTTACCGAGAAGGAGTTCTTAGCCATTGTTTACTCCATTAACAAATTTCGACATTATATCACTGGATATCCTACATTTGGGCACATTGACCACTCGACCATCAAATATCTAATAAACAAACCTGTTACCAATGCCAGGGTAACTAGGTGGTTATTACTATTACAGGAATTTGATATTACCATTATAGACAGACCTGGAAGAGAAAATGTTGTCGCTGATTTCCTATCTTGTTTTACTAACAGAGATGATAATTTACCTGTTGAGGACTCTTTTCCATATGAACACTTATTTGTAGTTTCAGCTCACTCCCCTTAGTATGCAGATGTCACTAACTACTTGGCTGCAAGAAAGCTTCCAGCACATTTTTCCAAAAGAGAAAAGAGGAAAATTATTCAACAAAGTGTCAGGTATTGTTGGATAGACAGTCATATCTTCTACACAGGCCCTGATCTTGAGATCAGAAGATGTGTAAGAGAAGATTAAATATTCCATATTTTGAAGGTTTTCCATGATGAGCCTTGTGGGGGGCATTTTGCAGACAGGAGGACAGGACACAAAGCGCTGAGAATGAGCTACTATTGGCCGACCCTTTTTAGGGATGCAAAAATATATGTCTAGTCTTATGATAGCTGCCAGAGGATGGGCCAACCCAATAGATTAGATCAAATGCCTCTTCAACCACAACTGGTGGTTGAACCCTTTGATAGATGGGCCTTAGATTTTGTTGGTCCTATCAGCCCTCATTCCAAGCAAAAAGCCTAAATCTTGGTCTGTACCGACTACATGACGAAATGGGTAGAAGCTGTGGCTCTGGTGAAAGTCAATGACCAGGCTATGATCGATTTCATGTATGGTGAAATCTTTACCCGTTTCGGGGTACCCAAGGAAGTGGTTACCGGTGGAGGACCTCAGTTTGTGTCAAATCAATTCAAAGCTCTACTATGAAAGTACCATATTCAGCATCAAATAGCTTCACCATACCATCCCCAAGCCAATGGCCAGGTGGAAAGCACTAACAAAGTTATTGAAGCCATCCTTACCAAGACGGTCAAGAGCCATCATAGAGATTGGGCTAATAGACTTCCGAAAGCGTTGTGGGCATATCATACTACTTGGCGCAACACTACAGGTTTCTCTCCTTATGACTTGGTGTATGGGAAAAGTGTTGTCTTCTCGATTGAATTCGAAATTAAGACTTTGAAGATAGCTACGAAGGTGAACATAGATGTAACCGAAGCTCAAAAGAGAAGATTGAATCAATTGAATGAACTTGACGAGAACCGTTTATATGCTATGGATCGGACTGTATTAATCCAGCAACAGAGATCCAATTGGCATGACCGATTCATCAAAAATAAATTCTTCTGTGAGGGAGACTGGGAATTATTATACGATTCAAGATTCAAAAGGGACTTCAAGGGTAAATCATGCACAAGATGGTTGGGCCCATACCTGGTAGACAGAGTATTTGATAATGGTACAATCCGCCTGGTAACCATTGATGAGAATCGTGCACCATTATTTGCTAATGGTCACAGACTACGGCCGTACCATAAGCCCATTTCAAAGGACGCATTCACTTCACAGATTGCAGCTGATCCGAACTACTAGTTAGAACAAGGGCAGGAATCTTTCTCTAACCTTGTCAATCCTTAGTTAATCACTGTAGATCTTACATAATTTTTTTTTGTACATAAATAAATTGATATTTTTACTGTTGTTGTTATCTTTTTCTTTTGCACTTGATCCATTTTCTTTTTAAAATAAAATGTGCAAGGAAGTGCCTAAGGAGTGGTGGTCATCATCGGGCCTATTGACTAAGGTCCTCCTTCTGTGACTTCCTGCACCAGAAGAAAATTCCTTGAACAAATCTGTTGTAGCTGCAACACGTTCCTTTATCTCCTTTCGTGCAGCTGCAACACCGTAAATTTCCTCCTTTACCCCGTTCCGCGCAGCAGCAACACCATAAAAATTTTGCCTTTACCCCCTTTCTCACAGCTGCAACACCATAAATTTCCACCTTTACCCTGTTCCACGCAGCTGCAACACCGTAAAACTTCTTCCTTTACCCCCTTTCGCACAGCTGCAACACCGCAAAGCTTCCGCCTTTACCCCGTTCTACGCAGCTGCAACACCGTAAAATCATGCCCTTTACCCCATTCCACACAACTGCAACATCGTCAACTTCCGTCAGCTTAAATCCTTTTTCTGATTCTGGTAGCTGCAACACCATTTCACTTTTTCCATTTTCACCTTTTCCAGCAACTGCAACACCATTTCACTTTTGTCCATTTTCACCTTTTCTAACAGTTGCGATACTGTTTCACTTTTGTCCATTTTCACCTTTTTCTGGAAGCTACGACTCTGCCACAATTGGATGATTTTTCTATAATTCAAGGTCGTGACTCTACTAAACTGCTTGAATTCTCTATGTTCTGCGGCTGTGACTCCTCCATTATTTGCAGAATTCTTTGCAACTGTGGTTAGTGACTCTTCTAGATCTGGCTCCGATTCCTGACAGCGGAGATTTCGATTTGTATTCCAGCATTCAATTTTGTTTCCGACCAATTTGACACGATGGTTTTTGTTCGCCGACAGAAAAGTTCATTACATCATACCTACAATAATAATTACACTTAAATGGTTGCACTTCACACACTCTACTATTTTCCAAAGGTCACCATCCATCACATATTTTTGAAGGTATGGTTCTGATTATCTACTTGATTAAGTATTAACTAGATCTGACAATATTAATCATACCTTCCTTTTTGTGCCCATTATTACACCTCCATATCGTTAACCATCCACTTGTATGACTTAATGACTATTTATGTTACCTGATAACTGCCACCTTTCCTAATTTGGGATAAATTCTAAACATTCCTATGCTCTTAAACTTTCTGAATTTACCCAACTCCACTCTCAGTTGTTCATGCATACTCTGTGCTTTAACATCCATTGTCAGGATTTGTAATCTATTAGACTGCAACACACTTCTGAAGGAAAACAAACATGGGCATCCCAGCTCGGCATGAACCTCCAAACACGCGAGAAATCAGAAGAAATGCCGAGGTTTTCACTATTTTTCAAGTTGTGGGCTGGACTGAATTCTTCCAATTCCTGAATGGGTTTCATCGTGAGACAGCTCTACAATTCTCCTTGAATCTTACAGAAACCCACTCAAAAGTTTAGGGGTTACGTATCGAAGTCTCTGAAGCAATAGTGGCAGAGGTCACTGGCCTTCCTCAGGTGGGCAAAGCCTGGTTTGGACAAAGAACCCCCAATCCTGCAGCAATACAGGATTTTCTAAGAAAAGGGGAGCACATTCAACAGTCACAGAGGGGGATAGTGTTACAGTCACTACCTCATCCATGAGATCAAGTAGTATTTTTCCTCAAGAAGTATATCACCTATGAAGGTAGGTATCAAATGGTTTATTACTCTAAATTTCCTTTATTATCTCATCTCCGTCACAGGGCCTTGCTAAACATTCCATTTTATTTATTCAATGATTTACACCATATGGCGGGGTTTTTCAGAACAGCCAAGCATCCAAAAGCCTCCCTTACCCACCATGACCTAATTAAATTAATAATTTTATGGGCCCTTGCTCAACAAAACCAAACCTGGGAGCAATTTACAGGTCAAATTCAGGAACCCTCTCTTTTGCCCGGAGTTCCAATAGAAGAGGAAATAGAAGTACCTGTACTGATGGGGCCTATTCAAAACCAAGAACAACCTGCCAATCAAGAGTTCAGGGGAATACAGAGCAACAGGATTTTCGGAGTCCCTCCAATTCAGTTGGCGGGGGGGGGAATGAGACTGGATTGAAGGATCAGTCAGGAGACCAATCAGAACAATTGGAGGAGAATGCACAAGAAAACCCTGTACAAAGATTAAATAATCTGGAAGCTTAGATAGCAGAGGCTGAAACTGGAGCAGCATTAGATGCTGCGACAGTTGAAACCGAAGATGTTAGAGCTATGATAACATAAGAAAACACGGAGGTGTTGACCATTGAATCTTCCCCTGAATGGGGATGAACCCTGATTGAGGAAGAACAAGAAAATGTTGAAACAAAGGATATCCCTTCCACATCAACCGCAAACCTGGAAATTCCAGCACCACGGAGAAAAAGGAGGATATCAAAAGATGAAATACAGGAATCAACACCAATAAGATGAAAAAGAACTAGGTCAGTTACAGCAGTAGAAGCAGCATGGGAAATATGGGAAACCCTAGAAGCACAAATCAAGTTCCCCATTATGAGACCTAAAGCAAATGATGCCCCACAGGAACCGGCTGCAGAAGAACCTCAAATTGAAGGACTTCTGTATGAAAATTGACTATTAAAGGAGGAAGTACAATCACTCCGGAAGGAAGGAACTAGAAAATTGGAAGGAAGCGTGCAGGAAACAGAGTGAAAGGAAGTTGCACACATTGGTTGAAGTTGTAGACCAATTACAAGGATCAAGTCCTGATGAGGTTGGTGATGAGGAAGAAATAGTGGTTTGTCCTGTGTGTGGAGAAATATTTGACTAGTTAGGTTAGAAGGTCATAGTCCGTGCCTTTGTGACACAACATCCCGTACCTACAGTTGTGGAAGAACAAGGACAACCTGATTGGAAGGATGGTAAGGCTCCCCAAGAGAAACTCCAGCAAAAGGAAGTAGCAGATGAACAGGATGCCGATACACAAGAACCGAAATCTTGGAATATTTTTGTTGAAATTGCTACCCAAATTAGGACAGATGAACCAAAGGATGAGGTTATTCTTGATTTTGTTGAAGAAGTTTGCACTGTGACCCTTGAATATTCTCAGGGCACAGAACCAATAGGGATGGAACCCCAGTAGCAGAATGATGATGAGCACGAACAGGACACTGATACACAAGAACCACCATCCTTGAATATTCTTGTTCAAGTTGCCACCCACATGGGGGAAGAAGAACCAGGGATTGAAAACATTCTAGAATTTAATGAAGAAATTTGCACTATGACTCCTGAACCGTCTCATGACACAGAGATAATAGAAATGGAATCCCAACAACAAGAAGATGAGGAGGTAAACTAGTATTTTGCTACACAAGAACCAACATCCCTGGAAATTTATGTGGAGACTCTTGGGATGAAACAAGAAGCCAAACCCGGAATGGATATCATTCCTGATTTGGATTTAGGAGAGGATGAACAAATGCAATCACAATCCTCGAGGGACACTGAAATCCTTGAGGAACAGATCCATATTGAAAAAGACATGAAAGCAACTATATAATCCCATCAGCATGAAGAAAGAGAAGGGCAGGGCTCTATTACACAAGAACCAGCGGCCTTGCATCCCCCTGTTGAAGTTGCATCTGATAATCAGGTAGATAAGGAGATTGAAATTCAAGAGGAATTTGTCCAACAAGAACCGACATCCTCGCAACCAGCTACTAAAGTTTCTATAGGATAACTACAAAAAGAGGATGTTGTTACACAAGAACCGGCATCTCCAGAAGTTGTTTCAGGACTACCTATGGTTGAAGTTGCTGTAGAAGAAATTTTGGGAAGGGATGTTGTTACATAAGAGCCAACACCCCCTGAAGTGATCTCAGAAGTGCAGGATGTTCAATGTGGTACATCAGGTGATAAGGTATGGACTCAACTTTCTCAAAATTTTATCAATTTGGATTATGATAAGGAAGAAGATCCTGAAGAAGAAGAAATCCTGAAGCTTACAGAAGAACTCTTGATCCCGAGAATAGAAGTGAGGAAGTGGAGGAGTCAGGTGGAGAGATATCAAGAAGGGATCGTTTCCCTCGCTAAACATAGAAAGACCATCAGGGAACTGAAGGAAAAATGGGCAGAAGAACTCATGACCCAGAAACTCCGTGGGGAAGAACTACAGAAGGAGCTAAGGGAACTGAAAAATTTCAAGTCCATGTAGGTGGAAAAAGACCAGCTGTATGCTCTTTCTTAGGAATTATTGGGTACCAGAGTACCATCCTCCTCTTACCCTGTGTTTTTATTCAAGCAGTTTATTTGGTTTAAACTAAGGGCTGTGAAAGAAGGGAGATCGTATGAAATAGCAACCTCGACGAAATTCTTGGAAACATTTCTGGGAAGTGATTTTGAGGACCAAAATTTATTGTGTGAGCTTTATTTGCATGATATGGCTTGTCCTTTGGACCACCATTCGAATCATGTTCCTTTCTTAGGTGATGTTCAGCTGAGGGATTTTGCCTCCTTTGTGAGCAATCATGTTCAGTGGGAAAGGTCTTTCTAAAAATTTTCTCACAATGAGGCCCACTCTAATATTTGGATCCGAAGCGAACCTTAGAATCCTCGTCTTCTCCTTACTCGACATCAAAGTCTACTCTCATGTCCCATCCAAACTCGACATATAATGGAACTTCAGGAAAGGGTTTTTTCTACTTGTACCAGCCAGATTTCCATGCATCAACGAATGGCTTTAGAAGGTAGTCCACACAGATGGCAGGTTGCCTCTCCAACCCTTAGAAATAGGGACCCATACTCTTACAAGAATTTTGAACAAGCGCTTTCTAGGATTGAGGGTTATGTTGCATGCATGAGGGAATTTGGGGTTAATTGGCTGGGACTAAAATTTAAATTTCCTCTCATCTAGTGGCCAGCAAAACCGTATAGGAAATATTTATCATTAACAAGGGAAGAAGAGTAGAAGTGTTGGATATATTGGGTTGTCCATAAGGGATTTGTAGAAAAAGAAAGAACATCTGAATTCCCATACAACTTTTCTTCTCTCCATGAACTAAGCATAATGCCAGATTCAAATTCAGAAAAATGGAGATTGTTGCATGAGGACATGCAACCGGACAGTTGGGGGGAGATGTTGGGCTCAGAAATGGCCCCTTTTTGACCACCCTTATCCACCTCTTTTTGCCTCATCCTACTCTATTATGCATGCTAAACAGATGTTTTTCCCTCACTTGGCCCATCACGTCATACAGGTATGTTTAATCATTGTCTTATTTTATTAATGCTTAGGATTGTGGTAATCAGGGCTCTACATCTTAAAGTATGCTAACATATGATGGTTTTATAAAGATATTTCAAGATATAAAGAATACAGGTGTAGCGGGTCGAACATGCCAAATGATGGATGGACACTCATTGCTAAAGCTAATAGCCATCCATTCCATCATTGCCCAAAGAACGGAGTCCCAGTGTATTAGTCCATGTGAGTTGTACAAGGGTAGCTGCAATAGATTGTGACAGATTTGGAGGCAACAATGCGCTACTGCTCAAAAGTAGTTGTAATCCGTAGAATATCTTCTCAATAAATCATGATCATTATTTCTGGCTCGAATAACAGCTTCCCTATATCTTCTTCTCTCATCTTTCCATGACTGTAACAGCTTATTGTAATTAGGGTAGCCTGAAGATCAGAGATCTTCATGGCTGCCCAATAATAGTAGGAAGAGGTTATGATTGTAATTGCATGAATATGGGAAACCATTCTGAGCCAGGGGTTGAACTTTTAACCAAATTATTGTATCAGCTGTGAGTAAGGTTGCATGTTCATCTGCCATTTTTTTTAATACAAGGAGTTTGATTCTTCATATCTCAGTGTTTTAACATGTGTTACTTCCAGCATCTCTATGTGAAGGTTGGGCCCACCTTCCCACAGGGATTGCTGAGTTAATTAGGTATCGTATTTATTTTGTTGTGTGATTTTCTGATAATTTCCTTTATTTATAGTAAGCTACAATAGTTATTGATTTAAAGTGTGTCATTTGAATAATTAGTAATTGCATCTCCTATAAAACTGCAATGGTGTGGTGTGTCAATCGACTGTATAGGTTAACTGTATTTTATGCAATTGTGTGATAGTTGTGAAAGCCCTGTTCATCCCTAGTTCTTTCAATTACTGTTTTCTTTAGATCTTTGTAGTTTGTTCCTTTGCATTTATAATTGCATAATTTCATTCCTGTACGTTTAATTTCTAGAATAGCTGAATTCAATTCCTATACTTTGAATTTCTAGAGTAGCTGAATTCAATTCATGTACTTTGGATTTCTAGAATAACTAAATCAGGATAGTTGGATGGGTATTTAGATGGTTTGGTAATCAGGGATTTAATTTTCTGCAAAAGTAATCTAGATGTTATTTCCCGAATATTTCAATCCTAGATTAAGAATCATAGGAGGTACTTGTGATTGCATTCTTGAGAAAGTATATTAGATTAAGTGGATTATGGGATGAGTGTGGCTGAACAGGAAAGTAGGAAAATTTACTTGCAGCATCAGCTGCTTAGTGTTAAAGCATATATAGTGCATATTATCCTTGAAATAAGAGACTTCCCTGGGTTGACAATTTATATTGAACACTCTGTATGTTAGATTTTAATTAACTTTCTCATAGGGTTCCCAACAATGCTTCCCTTTCTGTTGTAGAATAATTGTGTTTTGCTTTGTTTAATTTTCTGCTTCTATACATGATTGGGTATTCCATCCCATCATCTCCTAGTTGTGTTAAGATTGTGCGTATTGTTATTCCCGATGAGTCAATGTGTACGTGAAATTTGACAGACCAATTTGGAAACCTGAGAATAGGTGCTTTGACTAGTTTTCTCTTTAGAGTGTTGAAGGATACATCACATTCTTCTTTCCATTCAAACTCTTGATATTATTTTAATATTTCTTCCAAGGGGTATGTCATATCTGAGTAGTGACGAATGAATTTCCTGTAATAGCCTGCATGCCCTAATAACACTCTGACCTGTTTTGGATTCACTGGAGGTTTCAAGTCAAGGATGATTTTTTATTTTTGCAAAGTCAACTTTGATGCCTTCTTTGCATACAATATGTCCCAATATAAATCCTATAGGGGTCAAAAATATGCATTTATTTATGTTGAGAGATAGCTAGACTTGTTGGCAACATTCTAGCATTAGTCTTAACCATTTGCAATGATCTTTCGACATGGAGTAAATTGTCCAGTCATCGAAGTACTAAGCCATTGTTTTATATATGTATTCATGGAATGCTTTGACTACTATTCTTGAGAATGGAGTTGGTGTGTTCTTAAGATCGAATGGCATAACTCTATAAGCGAATGAACCGAATTCACAAACAGATGTTGTCTTTTTTTGATCTTCCTTGGTAATCGAGACTTGACTGTAGCTTGAAAATCCATCTGTAAACGAGTAGCACTCGTGTCCTACGACTTCATTTGAGAATTCATTTGCAAATGATGTCAAAAATGGATCTGTTAAAGTGACTTTATTTAGCTACCGAAAATCGACACAGATTCTCAGTTTTGTCAGGTAGTGTTTTTTCGGTTGAACAAACATTGGGATTTCCCATTCTAATTGGTCGATTGGATAAATGATTCCTGCTGCTAACATATTGTCGATCTCTTTTTTCACTATTTCCTTATATTTGTGAGCCAATTTGTAAGGTGTTTTCTTGACTTGTCTTACGTTAGGTTTGATATTAATTTTCATTTCACCCATTTCTTGTACTAACCCTTTAAGATCTTGATAGTCTCAGGAAAATACATCCTATAATTATTTCAGTAGATTAACTATTTTTGTTGTTTTTTCTTTGCTCCAGTAGTCACCTAGTCTTGCCATTTTTGGTTTGTTGTCATTAGATATGTCGATTTCTTTGGTTTTAACCATCACGTCCATCCATTCTCGCACCTTGCTTTCATTGATTTGTTGAATTCCCTCCTTGAACTGAGAAAATGATGTTGGGAATTATGTTGTTGTCATCCAGTCAACATCTTCTTTTTCGATCGTTCCAACCTTAAGTATCATTATAATTGGTTTATTGTTTCTAGATGATCATATTTCCACTGAAAGATTTTTCCATGTGTATTCTCATTTTCTAGTCGAAGCCTTGTCGACTTTTTTTTCTATTAGACCGAATGTTATTACATGATGCTTTCTGTTGGTTATGATTTTGTGTCGAAGTATGATTAACAGTTGGTTGTATGAATGTTTTTATTTTTTTTGTTTCTTCGACTAGTTTGTCATATTCTGGTATGAATTTAAATTCCTTGGTAAATTTTTCCTTAAGTTCATTCCATACAAACATTTCTCCTTATGCTTCTTCCATATTATACCACTTACTTGGTAAATTGTCCAATGTGGATGGAAATAGGTGCAGTCATATACGTTCATCTTTGTAACCAAGTCTTCTTCATTCTCTTTCACATATATTTATATGCTTTTTGAGATCTTGTCCTTACGTGAAGAGAGGTATTTGTGCTTTCTTAGTTAGCTTCCTCCCACCGAATCTTTCGACAAAGTATGTCGAAGTTGTTATCCACATTTGTAGTCTCAATTGATGGGTATCCCACCATCGAGCAGCTTGACCTGTAAATGTTTCGACCATGCTTTGGGTTCATTCATTCTCGCCTAATTTTTTGGAAACTTGTTTGATATGGAGGACTGGTGACTCTCTTTCTTTATACTGAAGAGACTATTTATTTTCCCTAATTTTTCTTTTGAATAACTTTGGTATGATGGACATAGAGAAACATTGACGTGTTGGTTTTTTTGAGATGGATTGGATGGTCCAACATCCTCTTTCTTGATTTTCATGGTTTTCCATCTCCCAATCATATAATTCCGCATCTGAATTATAGCCAACTGAATCTTGGTTCCCAAAATGAATTTCTCCATAAATATTTGGCTCGGTATAATCTTTATCATTTTGTATTTAATAGAGTTGTCAGACATCTACCTCTTCATCTATGGGTTCAGTCCATGGTTCACCTTGTGAAGGATGAATAGGGACAATTAATTTCTTTCCATTTCCTTTAAGTTTTATCCGTTCTTTATCCGATGAAATCGAGGCTTTCATCTTATGAACCCATGGATGGCCCACCAAGACTGGGAAGGAGTTGGATCCTTCCTTAGGGTCTATGATTTCAAAGATAACTTTTGTAGTAATTCCTTTTATGGTCGTGTCGACATTTCTCCATACCCCAATAGGTTCAATAAGTCCTTGGTCTACTAATTTTAGATATATGCCTGATTCGTTCAGTCGAGGTCTTCCCAATTGTTCCCATGTATCTCGTGTCATAATATTCACTTGGGATCCAAAATCAAGAACAACTTGTCGAACATGATAACCTTCTATTTCTAGGTCGACAAGTGGGTCAACATCACTCTTATCTTTTTTTATTTAGGTTGCATATATTCTTAGTTTGTTTATCCATACTTGTTTTGTTCTTAATATTGTACAACAGATCAATAAATTGTGCTACGGATTTATCATTATGTATTAAGTTAAGTAGTTCTTGTGATATTTTATGTCGACTATCCTCGATTACTTCTTGTCTAGCGAATTCTTGAAACATATTTGATGCATCATTATATATTTTTTTGTTTTATAGGATTAGGATAGTCCTCTTTGTTGTTTATTTTACTTATTCTTGGATTATCATTGCCAGTTTGTGTTCCTTGTCTAGTAACTATTTGTAAATTCTTTGTATGAATTACATCATACTTTTGAACACACAACAAGACATTAATATTTTTATTTTTATTTTGTCAAGCATGGTGGGATAATCCTATAAATATTTATCACCCACACCACAACTAGTAAAAAAATTTAAGTCGGTTCAGTCTTTGTACAGATAGTCTACATATATGTGACCTTTATTGTAACATGTGAAACACTGAGTTGGTCTTCGTGGTATGTTGTCCTGACTTTCAGTGAATAGGCCTCAACCAGCAAATCCTCCACCACGATGATTATCATACCGGTGCTCATATATCTTTCCTTCATATTTCTGATTAATTTGCTCATTCTGTTTGTTGCTCCTTGGGATATTATCATTGTTATTCTACGCAACAACATTTTTTTGATGGACTGCATGATAGTTATGTCGATTCTTTAGGTTCAAGTGATAGTTCGTTGTTGTATGGCTTTTTACTTCGCAAATTACGCACTAGGAAGCTTTGCCATTCTTCATGTTGAATGGACAATATTTTTTTCTGTGTATCCCATGTTCTTGGAAAATGACACAAAATCATTTCATTTGAACAAAGCAAACATCTTGTCGGCTAATGTCTTGTCAACAATTGCCTTTCGTATGGTCGGTCGTTGACAAGTTCGTGCACCAGATATCTTTCCCTTTCAGGTTAAGTTCTCTTAATGATTTTCGCATTATTTCCAACTATTCTTCAATATGATTCTCCACAGGGTGTACTGGGTAGTCATCATCCATCTCAACCTGCAATGCTTTCCTAAGTGATTCTTCATATGTTTTGAATGTGTCCAAACTAATATGTCTTCGGATCTTCTGTGAAATTCCTGCAAGAAACCATTCGATTAATAGTTGTTCATTGATATTATAATCTAGTTGGCTCAGTAGTTCGTTTCATCTATTGTCGTAATCTCAGACAATATCTGTAGCTTTTTGAATTGTCATTTTTAACTTTTTTTCTCCAAATGCTTTGCATCTAGTGTTTTGAAGAAGGATAAGAATTGTTCCTTGATATTTTATTTTCTCGTATTGGGTGTATTCTCGGCGTATGTCATATACCAAGTCAGTTCTTGCTTCCATAAGGCACTGATGAACTGCGCCATATGTCTGTCTTCATTTGTTACTATGCCATATGTATGTCTTAATTCACAGATGAACCAGCTTCGTTTGGGATCCTCATCACCCTCATAGATGGGGATGTGTGTGGCATTGTGCCCCATATCATTGGCGTCAGCATCTCCTTCAGGCGGTGGTGGTGGGGGTGGTGGGGGTGGTGGGATACTCTCTGTAACTCTGTGTTGTTCACATCTATTTTCGACGGAACTCTCGTTCCCTTTGAAAGTTTTATTTCTCGGTACCTCCTCGATAAGTTATCAGTCTAGTTCGACTTCTTCTGTCGATGTCCAAGCCAATTGTTGTAACTCGGATATTCTTGCTTTTGAATCTGACTGCTCTGTTTTCTATAACGCTATGTTTGGCAGTAGGGGTGCTCCTTCATGTCCTGGGTAGAGTAGGTGGATACTTATATTTGATGGGTATGATTGGAATGTGACCTAGTTTCCTTCCTCAGGTCGACAAATTACCAGATGGTCAACATGATTTCCTTCGTCGTCTAGTTAGCTCCATACGCCGAACTCACTAGCTCGTAGCCTTAGGTACTCTTCGACAATTGACTGCACTCGGTCACTCAGGTTTGAATTTATCAGAGATAGAGGTCTTACATGCTTGGGTATCTCAGCCTAGAGAGCTTCTTGCTGCTCTATCCACAAATATTCCTCCATTGGTGACACCTCTTCTTGTTAGTCATGACCCGACTCTAGCGGATTTCCATCATGTGTTGTCACCCTAGTGTCCATTCCTCTATGGAGCACGACGTCTTTCTCTCTTAATTCCTCTCTTCTCTTCTTCCTCTTATATCTCTCTATTTTCTGTAAATCCGGAGTGCTTTTGTGAGTCACTATCCGAATTATTTCTTTCTTTGCCCAACTTTTCATTGTTGGCAGTTCCTTCTACAGTCAACTAGAATCCTTCTACTCTACCCAGACACATGACTAGCTACCCCCCCATAGACTACCCAACTCTTTAGTGATTCCGGATAGTTCTGTCTATTTTCTCAAGAAGTACTCCTAGTACCTTTCTGCAATAAAGTTCTCCCATGCTTTCTGCTTCTCCTCCTAGTTAGTATTTGGTGGTGGTTTGACTAGTGATGGGCAAGGCTCAACAATGTGTCCTACTCCCCCGTTGATTAGGAAGTTAAACAAAACATTCTATAATGATCAAATAAAATACTCAATGAAGTCGTTATATAACCTCTTCTCGATGCTCTTGATAGAGACTCTCTCTTCCATGGCACATCCTTCACAAAACTCATCTGCAATTTTTTCAAACCACTTCGACATATTTGTGTGACGACCTCTTATCATTTTCTGGAGAAATTCTTGGTCCTTAATTTCTACTGGCTTTTTTATCGAGTAATTTCTTCAGAAACTGAGGCACATATTCTACAAACTTCTCATGTGTTTCAGTGAATAATTTCTCCTTCTCCTGGGCAATAGTCAGCTTGTTTCTCCTAGCGTAGTTCTGCAAATAGTTTGCGATATTATGCTCCCACCAGTCCTTAATCTCTTACTCTGAGATCATCTGCTAATGAGCATTTCATCCGTACATGTACTACCAGAAATGGAACCAATGTTGTAATCACTAAGATTGAAAGGTTACCGACAATACACATAAGAATCATATAATCATAACAGAGACAAGAGACAAGGATAGTAGGTTGAATAACAGCTTTATATTACACAATAACACATGTGGGTTCATACATACATCAAACTGAACCAAGTTCTTATCTGGCTCAACAGCCTATATATATGATTACAAAATAGTTACAAATAACTACTTATCGGTTCAGTCAACCGACACGACCTATGAGGCTGACCTAATCTCTAATTAGTGGGCTAACCAACTAGCTCCTCCAACATCCCTCCATAAAAATACATTTAAAAATAGAAATAAAACAAATAAATCACCCTTCGCCCCCTCCCCCCTACTAATCCCCTAAACCCCCTAACAACATTACATTAAAATAAATTTAAAACAAATTCTAAACCTCCCCCTATCCCCCTTAAGCTCTCCAAAACAATACATATAAAAATAAAAGTAAAAATTATTAAACACCCTTTCCCTCCTACTAACCCCCTAAACCCTAACAACATTATATTAAAAAAAAATTATAACTCCCCCCTAACCCCTTTAGCCCCCCAAAAGAAAACATTATATTAAAAAAATTAAAATTAAAATTAAAACCCTCTAAAAACATTTAGGCCCGTACCAAAACACTATTCAAAAAAGAAATTAAAAAAAAAACTCCCTCACATCCCTTTGTCCTCACCCCCCCTTTCACTC
>LPNX010487994.1:481688-515312 GCA_001517045.1 Pseudotsuga menziesii | reverse complement strand
GGAGGGGGGAGGGGGGTAGGGGGGTTTTATTTTTCCTAGTTTAGTTGAATTAAAATAATGTTTTGGGGGGGGTTAATTTTTTTAAATGTAATTTTGGGGAGGGCTTAGCGAATTAGGCGAGGGGGTTTAATTTTTTTAATGTAATGTTGGGGAGGGTTTAGGGAGTTAGGGGGTCGTTTTATTTTTTTATTTATTTTAATATAATGTTAGCGGAGGTTTAGGTGGTTGGATGGGGGTTTAATTTTTAATGAAATGTAATGTTAATGGAGTGGTTAGGGGGGTGGAGGGGGTTTAATATTTTTAATATTAGGAGGGATGCTTGGAAAGGATTAGTTTGGGAATCTTGCTAACATAGAAGACCTAATGGAAGAGGACATTGATGTCCCTGCGGAAATTAGGGATGATTTTAAGGAACCGTACTTATTTAAAAGTGTATAAATGTTGGCAAATATTACTAATTCTTAAAATTACAACTATAAAGTGATTGGCGATATTTTTCAAAAAATATTTTAATTTCCAAGGATTTTATATCGTTTACATAATAATTTGGCGATTTTTAGGGTGAAAAATGTTTACCCCATCAAAATTGGGAGAAACAGGGCTTCAAAAAATGCAAAATGGCGAATCTTTTTTGGGAGAAAAACATACAAAAATAGCCCACTGGGCTAAAATTCGCCCCTAAAATTATCCCTGGAGGAAATCCAAGCTCCAGAAAATTTTAATTTTAATGAATAATTTGGCCTACATGATATTGTTGATTAGTTTCATGTCTTGAAGAAAATGTTAAATTTGCCAAATTTTTGATAAGATATATTCGCACTGTTTTGACTTTCAGACTTTATTTTAGAAATAAAATTTCTATATATATTGTTTTTAATATGTTATATGTAATAGTTTTCCTTGAATTTATGTGAATCGTAACTTTTTGGAAAATAGTATGAAATAGTATCATTTTTATACAAAAAAAAAACTTTGAAAATCCATTTAAAATGGCTTTAAATGTCATTATTTTCTGTAATTTCTTACAATTTTGTTAGTAAAAAATCCTTAGTTTGTTTATAAAAATGTCTTATTTTAAAGAAAAAGTTGCAAAATATATATGTTTTTCAATCTAACTTGCTTCTAAATGTATGTTATTTTTTTAAATTTCTAAAATCACACTTGAAAATAGAAATTAATAATATTTTATGACAAAGATGATTCAAAGGCCCCAAAAAATGCCTTAAAATCAAAATATGTGATACGGGTATCAACCCTTTTTTAAACGGAGGTAAAAAATAGATACTAAAATTAGGAGAGAGAGAAATGAGAACTGTGTTGAGTTTTCATTTCATAGTATAAGTGGTTAAGAGAATCATCAAGAGAAACTCCTTGTATGAGAGAATCTAGAATCCATGGCTTTGTACTCCACGATACTTCAATGAGTTGTAACTCTGGAATCAATCTCAATAGCATCCTCCATAAAAACATAACAACTCTCTAATGAATAACTATAAGGCTTATGGATGAACTCAATCTCGCCACCACAACTCTCCCCCTCTATATCACTAGAAGTCTCATGGATGGGAAAAAACAATGTTACATGACCAACATAGTCTGTTCCTACATGCCCTTTAGCCAATGGATCAATAATATCCAAATTCTCCCTGGTCATGGGAGAATATCCTTGTGCACTAATATATCTAACAAGCATAGTGCAAGGATCAAAACTTGGATCAACATGTGCTTATTAATAAATAGGATTTCCTACCAACATCTTGCTAGAAAATGTGAGTGCCATTGGATCAAAAAATAACCTAAAAGGCCACCTCTATCACCCCTCTAACCAAATTCCTTAAACTTGCTAGACTACAATCATTTATGGTTTATCGTTATCCCTCAAATGCAGCTTGTTGGACACACCAAGTACACTGAGAGGGGGGGTGAATCAATGTGCACATATTTTATTACTTTTTACCTTTAACAATCAGAAACTTATTCAATAATATGCATTATCACATTATCATTATATCATCACTATAATTAGTATCATCATCACATAATAAGGATAGCATGAAACACAGAACACCAGATTTTACATGGAAACCCAAGTCCTAGGGGGAAAACCACATAATCCTTTCTAAAATAGTTTTCCATAAATAAATGGAAGGAGGAAACAACCCCCTTATTACAAATACTTCAATTTTCCAATTGCAACTAGAAGGAAGCTACAACTCCATAGTTTTCCGGCTACAACCGGAAGGAGGCTACAACCTCCTTTCCTTGCCTTGTCCTACCACCCAAATAATAAGATAGACACTAAACTACTGAACCACAACCACACTGATCCTACGAACCTGCTAATCAACACATGTATGACATTGCACAATCTCTACCACATTGCACAACCATTACCACTACTAACCACTTCTCATCATATGTTCACTACTCATCAACCAATTAGTGTCCACTATATCACACTACTCATCAACCTATACAATCAACATGTCCAATCAATATGTTGTTCACATAAATTGTCTCATTCAATCTTATTTTGCAAACTAAAGTCGGTCCACCTGGGTCAAACCAACTGCTCATACAAATCGGCCAATCTAATTCAAACCAACTGCACATAAGGAAATGTGTGCCAATATTGCTCAAGTGAACCAACCTGTACCAATATGCTTGTGTACCTGTGCCAAATCAATAATATACTTGTTTTAATATAATCAAGTGCTCTGACAGTCAACCAACCCTTTTTACTTGGCATAGTTCGTCAAGAGACACGTTTGAACAACCAAGAGACTTCACATACGGTCAACCAAACACTATTCAAACACACTCAACTCAATGACACCACAACCAACCTCAATCACAATCAAGAAATACTTATAAGTTAAACATGATATACCTCAACCAAATAACCTCAGCCAAGAAGATAAAAGACTTAACCAACTATGTCAAACTCAATCAATCCCTTAAACTCTTTGACACAAAAGTAATTTTCACTCCACTCAAATCAAGTCAACAAATAAAACAAATATCAAGCAAATAGTCACTTACAACACTGTCAAAGGTTGTCATTAACAATCAATAACAATCTAACTCCACTTAGGTCAAAGAAACAATGTTCAACACTTGTCAAACTAGTTTTCAAATAAAACACTTAGTTTGATCAAAGAAATCACTCACAAGATCTACTACTTACATGCCAACTTCTCATTCAATACTACACTATACAATAGTCAAGATAAACACCAAGATATATTCCAAGATAACCATCACCATAGCCTACATAACATATTCAATGACTTCAAAGGTATATACCAATATATAGGCTCGCATACTAAGATAAAATATGAACTCTATCCATGAGAGACATGTGCTATCACAAGAAAAAACCAGAAGCATGAACCATACCTTTTGAATATCACAAGATGAAGAAAAAGTAGAAAAGCCAAAAGAAACTCCAGATCCTATCATCACATATCCCTCATAACAAGGTTTCCAAGGAGTCAAAAAAATTTCAATTCTAATTCCGTATGAGAAAGTTATGCCAATTTTAGTGAAGATGCCCAGAAATTTCTCTGTCACAAAATTTCGCACTTTTCTCCAAGAGTTGCGAAATACCTAAGAGAATTGATGATGAAAAAATGAAATTTTTAAAATTATATTTATATAGGTTGTGGAGAAAATTTATTACCTTGGACCGACATGCAATTCAAAATTACAAATAACTAATTTCTCTTTTGTTTGGTTGGCTCACCCAAAAATGTGGGGTACACCAACTTCAAAAATGCATATCTCTTCAACCGTAAGGAGTTAGAAGATTCTCCACATATCAACAGAAATGGATTGACGAGGACTATCTTCCTGTGGTGGGTTTATTTGAAAATTATTGGTCTAATATTTTTAAACTCTTCAATTTATACAGGATATCAAGACTCCACACATAAAGGTGACAAAGACCATGTTTTCTTATGCATAATTTCCAAGGTCAAAGAATTCAATGGACATCATCAAGGGAATGAGGGACTCTATGGTATTCACATCCAGAGACTTCAAATTAACAATGAAAATGGCTCCATAATATACTAATAATTTTAAGGGTATCAAGGACCCCAACACCACCAATCAAGTGGAAACAAATACTTTTTCAAGAATATCATAATTATTATACAAGATGGATTCAAGGAATTCAAGGGATTCAACATCATCATGTTCAAGGTCTTCATATCATTAAAAATATATCAAATGATTCCACTATATATCTTCATCGCCATAAGAATACCAACACCCCAAAAGAGGGGTACAAAGACCTCACCACTAGTTTTCAACACCTTATGGGAATCAGATGCATGATCACAAGGATACTACATTCCAATGACCATATAGTGTCCAAGGAACATCAAACCACCATATATGTGGGTTCAAGACGTAAAATTTAAGGACACCAAGGACCCCATAATAATGGCTTCCAACATACCAACATAAGTGTGGGTTCCAATACCTAAGCCTCCACATGTAAGAGTGTCAAGATCTAAGCTTGTGGACTCAAGGACCCCACAAGAAATAAAAAACCTCAAGGCCATCCAATGCAATAAATGGGCTTCACCAACAACACATCAAGGACTTTACACATGAGCCACATCATCCATCCAACAACCAATCAAGAGATCAAAACAAGTATCAAAAGAAATAAAAGAATAACAAGCAGCACAAAGACCAGTAACCAAAGATCAACTAGGAGTAAAGAACTCGACAATGGACTCAAATGGGACCAAGATACAACTTAGGGGCACTTGACCAATTCAATGGGTAACCAGGTATTTTTTCATTGTTCCAAGGCCTCCAACGACTTCAAGCTTGGGATTAGACAAGGTCAAAAGGGCTCCTCTGACACAAACAACCACAAACTAAACACTAACCATCAGGGGCTTCATGAGGAGCAACAAGGCCTCAACAATTGGCCTCAATGACCATACACCGTTGGAATCAATGACAACTTAACCAACAATCTCCCCTTTTTTCATTGATGACAACACCATAAATCCTCTTCAGAACAAGCTCCGATTGTCAACAAAAATTCGCTCCCCCTTTGAAATCAATGGAAAAGAGAACATCCTTTGACCATATTACTCCCCCTTATGCCATGCTCCCCTTGTCATCAACTTATATTCCTTTTAAACTTTTCTTCCCGTTTGCATTAATGACATCAAGAACTTCTTTTGGAACTATTTCTTCCCTTATCACTGAGCATTGATTCTTCTTTGATGTACTTTTATTATGTCGCATAGATACTAATGGAACAAACTACTATACGATACTCAAATCTGATAATCATGTACATATATCCTTTTACACATTCTGTGTACACTTCATATAATTGGTCAATAGTCTTCAAAATGGAATTGGGTTTTTCCCAAGCTTTTCATCATTTATGTTTTTATCTACTAACTTTATTCTCCATACTTTGGTAGGATGATGGTTGTTCATTTCATTCAATTGAACTTTATTTCTTCTCCAAACTTTAACTTGCCCCTACATCCTGCAATGTTTTGTGAAATGACCATAATGATAGCAATTATAACACTGAACCGAAAATGTACTTTTATTTCTTTCTGGAGTGATTATGTCATGAACTCTACAATGAATGGCTTTGTGACCATAGTTGTTACACTTGTAGCAGTGACCATGGAACCTTATAGGATATCTCTGAGCAATAACTTCTCTTGATTCTTGTTGATCATGGGATCTTCTGAGAATACATGTATTACTGTTAGCCTTTTCTTCTTTTTCCATAGATCTTTTATTGTTTTCAATGTTATTCTCGATCTTCGAATTTTTCTTTAACTAAGTACTTGTTTTGTCCTAATCTTCCTTCAGAGAGAGGATAGTCAATCCTTTCTTTTGACAAATTTCTATCTTTTCTTGGAGTTGTCTTACTAGATATTCTTCTATTTTCTTGACTTCTTCTACATGTTTGTTCATATCAAAGATATTGTCTTCCATCTGTGGTTTTGAATTCTGATCATTCTCATGGGATTTTTGTAGTTGACCTTTTAGTACATGATTCTCCTTTTTGAGTTCTGAGAGCTCCTTTTCAAATTCAAAGTTTTTCAGACACACCTTCCATAACTCTACCTTCAAGGATTTGATTTCAAGTTCTTGTTTTCTACTTAATTTCTCTACTAATATTTCTTTAGTATTGTAGGTACTTATATCATTGTTTTTGTCTTGTATCTTGCATATAAATTCTTTATCCTTATCTTCTAGCTGTCTTCTGAGCTTGACAATTTCTTATCGTTGCTTTTCAATTTTTGTAGTTGACTTCTCAAGTTTATCTTTCAAAGAGTTGGATATGGATTCTTTGATTCAGGTAGCTTCTTAAACTTGGAGTTTTAGATCAATTATGTTATGTGTGGCCTTCTCAGATTCTTATTGATTCCTCCTCTCATATTTGTTCAATTGCTCTTGCAATACCTGGTTTTGTTCACAAATATTTTTCACTTCTTGTGAAACATTAGTAATTTCACTGTCAATCATAGTATCTTATAAACTTCTATCATAATTCAGAAAGAAAGGATTTTCATCATAATCTGAAGTATTTCATTCTAAAAACTTATCTTATCTTCTATACCTGATAAACATATCTCTTTAAAATAATTACAAATAGAGTGTCCAGGGGACATACCTTCATAATTACATGGATCTTGTATCGACCTGTCTTCTACTTCTTGCTCTTCATTTAGCCTATTTATTTTGAACGATAATTCTTTACTTGTGTTGTAATTTCCTATTTTCTCCTTTTGGAGATCTGACAGATTTTCTCTTTTTGGAGATCTGACAAATCTTCAACCATGAGTTTCATAACCTCTTATTCATGTTCTTTAAAGGATTAGATCAATTCTATTTTGATCTATAGTTCCTTAGATAAGCTGCACTTTCCTATCTTCTTCTTTTGGTGATCTGATAATCCTTCAAGGATGGTTTCCATAGCCATTGAATTATTCTTCTTTTCTTTCTTCTGAGCTATTGTTTTCACTTTATTTGGAGGATTATATCCAGTAACAACTTATTGCTACATACTAATTCCTTCTGCCTCAAGATAAAATTGCATTCTTCTTTTCCAGTAGAAGTAATTTTTTCCACGAAACAATGGTACTCGATTCATTGAGAACCCCATCGTGTGCCAAGGATCTAATTCAAGTTGGTAATGATTTTTAGTGAAGACCCGATCTGATACCAATTTTTAGACACACCAGGTACACTGAGAGGGGGGGGTGAATCAACGTGCACATCTTTTATTAATTTTTACTTTTAACAATCAGCCACTTATTCAATAATATGCATTATCACATTATCATCATCATTTTTATTATCATCATTATATAATCATCACATAAGAAGGGTAACATGAAACACATAACAGAATATTTTACGTGGAAACCAAAGTCCTAGGGGGAAAACCACTAAAGCATTTCTAAAATAGTTTTCTAGAAATAACTTGAAGGAGGAAACAACCCCCTTATTACAAACACTTCAATTTTCCAGCTACAACTGGAAGGAGGCTACAACCCCCTGATTTACAGGCTACAACCTGAAGGAAGATACAACTCCCTATTTTTCCAGCTACAACCGGAAGGAGGCTACAACCTCCTTTCCTTTCCATGTCCTACCACCCAGATAATAATATAGAGACTTAAATACTGAACCACAACCGCAATAATCCTACGTACATGTTAATCAACACTTGCACTACACTACACAATCTATACCACACTGCACAACCATTTCCACTACTAACCACTGGTCATCATCTGATCACCACTAATCAACTGATCATTGTCCATTGCATCACACTACTCATCAACCTATGCAATCAACCTTTCCAATCAAGTTGTACCAATCAATATGTTTGTCACATAAACTGACTTAGTCAATCTGATTCTGCACACTAAACTCAGTCCACCTGAGTCAAACCAACTGCTCATACAACTCAGCCGATCTAAGTCAAACCAACTGCACATAAGGTAACTTGTGTCAAACTTTCTCAATTGAACCAAATTGTACCAAGATGCTTGTGTACCTATTCCAAATCAATCATATACTTGTGTTAATGCAATTAAGTTCTTTGATAGTCAACCAACCCTTCTTACTTGACCTAGTTCATCAAGAGACACGTTTGAACAACCAAGAGACTTCACATACGGTCAACCAAACACTATCCAATCACACTCAACTCAATGACACCACAACCAACCTCAATCACAATCAAGGAATACTTGACAGTTAAACATGATATACATCAACCAAGTAACCTTAGCCAAGAAGATAAAAGACTTAACCAAATATGTCAAACTCAATCAATCTCATAAACTCTTAGACACAAAAGGATTTTTTACTCCACTCAAATCAAGTCAAAAAATCAAACAAATATCAAGCAAATAGTCACTTACAACACTGTCAAAGGTTGTTATTAACAATAAATAACAATCCAACTCCACTTAGGTCAAATACATAATGATCAACACTTATCAAACTATTTTTCAAAGAAAACACTTAGGTTGATCAAATAAATCACTCACAAGGTCTATTACTTACATGTCAACTTCTCATTCAATACTACACTATACAATAGTGAAGATAAACACCAAGATATATGCCAATATAACCATCACCATAGACTCCATAGCATATTCAATGGCATCAAAGGTATGTACCAATATACATGCTCACATACTAAGATCAAAGATGAACTATATCCATGAGAGATGTGATATCACAAGAAAAATGAAGAAGCATGAGCCATACCTTTTGAAGATCATAAGATGAATAAAAAATAGAAAGAAAGAAAAAAATAAACTCTAGATCATATCATCACATATCCCTCGTAACAAGATTTCCAATGAGCCAATAATTTTGCAGTTCTGATTCCGTATGAGAAAGTTATGTCAATTTTAGTAAAGATGCCCAGAAATTTCTCTGTCACAAAATTTCACACTTTTCTCCAAGAGTTGAAAATTTCCTAGGAGAAATTCATGAGATAATTGATGATGAACAAATGAAATGTTTGATATTCTATTTATATAGTTTGTGGAGAAAATTTATTACATTGGGCCGACATGCAATTCAAAATTATAAATAATTAAATTCTCTTTTGTTTGGTCGGCTCACCAAAAAATGTGGGGTACACCAACTTCAAAAATCCATATCTCTTCAACTGTAAGGAGTTAGCAGATGATCCACATATCAACTAAAATGGCTTGACGAGTACTATCTCCCTATGGTTGGTTTATTTTAAATTTATTGGTATAATACTCTTAAATTCTTCAATTTTTATAGGACATCAAGACTCCACACATAAAGGTGTCAAAGACCATGTTACCTTATGCATATGTTCCAAGGTCAAAGGATTCAATGGAAATCGTCAAGGACATGAGGGATTATATGGTCTTCACATCCACAGACTTCACATTAACAAGGAGGAGGGATCCACCATATACTAATCATATCAAGGGTATCAAGGACCCCAACACCACCAATCAAGTGGGAACAAAAACGTTTTCAAGAATATCACCATTATTATACAAGATGGATTCAAGTACTTCAAGGAATTCAACATCATCATATTCAAGGTCTTCATATCAT
The DNA here is from genome assembly GCA_001517045.1 of Pseudotsuga menziesii. Taxonomy (NCBI): domain Eukaryota; kingdom Viridiplantae; phylum Streptophyta; class Pinopsida; order Pinales; family Pinaceae; genus Pseudotsuga; species Pseudotsuga menziesii. Next base: position 505,682 of record LPNX010487994.1, on the reverse strand, counting down.
TAAAAACACATCAAATGGTTCATATATCTTCATCACCATAAGAGTACCAACACCCCAAAAGAGGGGTACAAAGACCTCACCACTAGTTTGCAACACCTTATGGGATTCATATGCATGATCACAATGCTACTACATGTCAATGACCATATAGAGTCAAAAGAACATCAAACCACCATATATGTGGGTTCAAGACCTAAAATTTCAAGGACACAAGGTCCCCATAACAATGGCTTCCAACATACCACCATAAGTGTGGGTTCCAAGACCTAAGTCTCCACATGCAAGAGGATCAAGATCTAAGCTTGTGGACTCAAGGACCCCTCAATAACTTAAAAATCTCAAGACCATCCAATGCAAGAAAAGGGCTTCACCATCAACACATAAAGGAATTTACACATGAGCCACATCATCCATCCAACAACCAATCAAGATATCAAAACAAGTACCAAAATAAGTACAAGAATAACAAGCAGCACAAAGACCAGTAACCAAATATCAACCAGGAGTAAGGAACTCGACAATGGACTCAAATGGGACCAATATACAACTTAGGGGCACTTGACCAATTCAAGGCCTCCAAGGGATTCAAGCTTGGGATTGGATAAGGTAAAAAGGGCTCCTTTGACACAAACAACCGCAAACTAAACACTAACAGTCAGGGGCTCCACAAGGGACACCAAGGAATCAACAACTGGAATCAATGACCATACACCATTGGAATCAATGACAACTTAATCAACACAACTCTCTAATGTATATCTATATTACAATAAATTTAAAGGAGGTTTTTCTTAACCCAAAACAAATAAAATATTACTTAGCTCAAGAACACCACTCAAAAGAAATTGGAATGAAATGGATCCAAATCATCTCACAAGGTATGCAACATCATCATATAGTTCCATAGGCATGCCTCCCTTTTTCTCCTAAATACTATTGAGTAGTGGCCTATCATGTGTCTTGAATCTCCACGATCCACATACCAGTTAACACTAGACACAATATTAGTAGATAAACAAGAAGCAATTGAAAAAGAATTTACAAACTAATAGGTCATCTCCTTTAATCTTGCTACAATATCGGTGGAAATTCACTTCATTCTCTTCCCCTTAATCAATGAATATTGTCTTTCATAATGTCCCATACTCAAATTCACATAACCATCTCAAGTCCTTCTTCCTTGTATATGTCCCAATATTCTTCCCAGATCCTTTCTTCCTTCCCATCTTCATATGCCTAACAAGACTAATAATATTTATTTTTTCTTTTTGATTTGGAAAAGACTGCAATTTGATTTCCTCTTACATAAGATCTACCTAAAGCTTTGGGAAATCTAGTATATTTTACCAAAAACAATTTGTTGGAATATTCACCAATATTGAGGGGGGAGGGGTGTTGGTACAAACCAAACCAACAAAACCCAGTTGGAAGGGGTTCCCACTCTTTCGATGCTCAACTCATCGTGATCTCCATGAGCATCGGCCCAAACAGCTTTTACCCCTTCCGGCAACACCCGTGAAGAGGATGAAGTCTCACCCAACATGGTCGAGGGAGGGCTGATGGAACCAGGTTTCCTTAGAATAGAAGAGGACTATGGGCATCGAAAATTCATCAACTTATCTACTAGATCTGACTAGTTACTTAATCATTAACAAAACATTCATCATTACTCTTCACAGATCGCATCATTCATTCATAACCATAATAGGCCTACAAATGCGAAAACATATCTAGAAAGATAACAGTATTCATAAGAAATAAACATCACATCATATATCCATGTCGTAGATTCAATTCACATTCATCATTGGGTTTGCAAAACAGGAAAACAGAAAGAGACAAAAAGATAACGTTAGTTCAGATCAACCTCCTTCTTACCATATTATCTCTACGCAATCAACCACAAATTCAAAACAAACAAGAATTCACTTGAGCCTCAAGCTCTCAATCCTCCATCTACGATATCTTTACATTTTCAATTCCTCTTCTATTTATAGGCTTGCACCTTTACATTCATGGTCCACTTGGATGATTTTCTAACTAATTCTTAACTGACTCTACCAACTAATGACCAATATCCACAAAATATGGTCAAAAAGTACAAAACATGACACAAAATATTCAAAGACAACCTATCTTCCTCCTTGCATTCCATTTTTTCCTTGTACTGTGTTTTCTAAGCTTGCACAGCATCCACGATGTTGCACAACTGACTTGTCCCAAAACCCCTACCAACAGGCCCTCAACATAATCTTGTGGCTCACCCTCAAGCCACATCAGTTGGACATGGTGTACTCATTGATTTTCAGATTGAAGTCTTCGTACTGTTGAGTGATCTCTTTTACCTGTGTTTTAATTTTCTTAGCAATGTCCTAGCTTCTGAGAAAATCCTGCTTTAATGGGTGCTCCACCAAATTTGCATTCACTTCCTTCTTACCCTCCTGCACATCCTGTAGTGCAGCGACTTCTTTCACCGACAATTAGGCTCCAATTTCTTGGAACTCGTCGAGTTGGTCATTGCGCTTTCGTTATCGTTCCTAAGCCTTTCCGAGTCATTGTTGTAGCTCCTTTAACTCCACTGACTACTTAATCTAAAAAATTGGTGGCATTATCCTCAATGATGTCTTCAGTGTTGCCAAATAGCCCTCAGCTTCCTACAACTGCTTTGTCATTTTCTCTAACTATTCATCTTGAACGACACTATCTCAAAATTGGGTCGTCGCCTCAGTAATATTTTTGGCATCCTGCTCCATTTCTTCAAACTATGCCATGATCTCCTCGATGGCACCCTTATGTTCCGCAATTTTCTCTGGTGGTGTGTCTAGGTAGACCAGAGCGTTCAAAATACTGTTGTCTTGTTGTAACTGCGCAATAAGTTCCCCTAGTCTCTTTTCCCTTGTTACTGCATCCAACTCCGCAATGCTCTCACAGATGTGCTAACAAGAATCCATAATGACTTCTTCCACTTCCCCACAACTAGAAAAAGGTGTGCATTTTCAATAACAAGGTGGTCGATTTCTTTCTTTAGTTTTGTGATTTCCTCTGTCGCCTTCATATTTAACTCCTCGTGTGCCTTCTTCGGCACCTCAATTTCCTGTGATTTGTCTGTCGTCAATGTTTCCTTTGCACTAATTAATTCCTCTCCCTCTTTCCACAGTGCTTCCTCTTCATAGAAAATACACTTCTTGGATTTCAGTGTGATCTGATGTTGTCGGTATCTTTCCAGCATCAGTTGCAGGTTCAGTAGATGATCCTTAATTATACCCTATACTATCCAATCTTTGATATAAACTTGTAGGAACTTCTAAATGAAATCCTTGAATGCACCAACAACAACCCAGGAAAATATCACACGTGCATTCTTCAACCCAAAGGGCATTACTGTGTATTGGAAATATCCCCAATCAATGACAAATTTTGTTTAATGTTAATCTTATTTTGCAATTCGTATCTGGTGATAACCGAAAAATCCATCTGTAAATGAATACATCTCCTGACCGCCTACTCCTTTGAATAATTCATTACTGAATGGTGTCGAAAAATGGATCATGCATACTTGGCATCATTCATTGTTCTTAGGTCGACACAGATCCAGACTTCACCTATTTTCTTTTCTTGGACCACCATAGTGCTGATCCATTCTAATTCTTCAACTGGCTCAATTATTCCAGCATCCAACATCCTATCTAGCTCATGTTTAACCCTCTCCTTGTATCGTGGATTCAAGAGATACAGCCTCTGCCTTACCAGTTTCATATTGGGCTTTAATGGAATCTTCATCTCTCCCAAATTACCCAGTATTCCTTTCATTTCAGAGAATTTGGTTGGAAACAGATCTTGAAATTCATACAGTAGATCTATGATCTTTGCCATAGTCTCCTCATCCTAGTAGTCTGCAACACTTGCAAATTTTAGGTTCTTCTCCATCCCAATGTTAACTTTTCTTATCTTCAGCAGTTGATTCATGGGATCATTCGATATATCTGGTGCTGCAACATCCCTACTCCCTTTTTTTTCCAGAATATTGATATTTCATAGCTCATCATCATCCTGAGGCTCTCCAAACACATTCTAACCTTCCATCATCGACTGCATGTGGTAATGCGCATGTAGATCCACTGGATATGCAATCGAAACTACTTTTAATACCACATCCCGGATGATCTGAAGTGCATTGTGGACATCAAGATTGGAATCTACGAATCTGAATGTATTATCAAAGTGAAATATCATCTCTTCCCAAGTGGTTGTCTCTCTGCGCAACTTCGTTGATATATAGCATGACCTTGGCATTTCGTCCAAGGCGTGAATAAAGGCATGGACCCATTCATCCTTTGGTTTCGATGACCATAGAGTCTGGCATTCCATCATGTGATGACTGGGGTCATTCCTCCCATCATACTTCCCGGAGTGATATACTTTTGTGTCTCCAAAGCAAATTGTCATCAACAGTCAACACTCTGCCCATCCATGATCATCTTCTTATGAATCACCCAACATCGTGATGGAGTATCTTTTAGTGCTTCCTCCATCACCAACAATCGTTGTGGTTCTGATACCTTCTCTTCAAACTCTATCAAAAATGAAAATATCTCAGGAAGGCCCTCGTAGGTTGGTAATTCAACAATCTCAATCGCAACATGGCACAGTGACTACATGATCAGACCACACTTCCTGAATGATACCTCGTGCATGTGGTTTTTCCATTTCTCTAATGCATCATCAGAATCAGAAGACCTGAAAATAGCGTTGCGCCAACCGAGTTCTCCGTTAGTAGTTGGGTCGATGTAATCTTCAGAAATTTTGTAAGCATGATCCCATCCCCTGACAACTTCATCTTTTACTGGTTCAATATATCTTCGTCCTTCATTTGTATCCATAGGATTGATGACTTTGATGTCTTGATTCTCAAATGTCATCATCTGCTTCTTAAAGTTAATCACTGCCATACTATCCTTGGCCCATCGAATCCCCAACAATGCGGGATAGGAACCTCCACCATCATCAACTTCAATCACATAAAAATCAACATAGGTCTTCATACCTTCAACATCCACACTGCATGTTAGACACACATCCAATTGGTTGTACTTTAGCCTGGTTAGCCAGTCGCAACTACACGGGGAACCAACCCAATGTTGGCCTCCCCATTTTCTGCCAAGTCTGCTTTATCAGAATATTCACATCTGAGCCCAGATCCAGAAAGACAGAATCTACTTCATAGTTCCCAATTTGAATATTCATGTGCATCGCTTTGCCCATAATTTTATTTTGTAAAGAGTTCACTGCGGAGTCCTTCTTCTCCTTACCTAGACAGTGTAACAAACTTTTCAATCTCGTCCAGAGCATCGGGATCTCTTGCCAGCAACAAGTAAATCTCAAAGAAGTGTTGGAAGGTACCATGCTTCCACGATGGTCCTGCCTCCAACAAAGAATCAAAAGCAGAGGGAATTTCACAGGTAGGTGACTTACCAGTATTTATTTCGATCGCATCACGAGTTTCAAAGAATGTATCTTTTTCAGTTGCGATATTGAACGGTGCTTTCTTCTTCCCATCCAATCAAACCTTAGGGTGTGGCCCATCCTCTCTAGTCATGGTACCTCCACAAGTGACAATGGAAACGTCAACATCCTCTATTCTGGGATCTGCTGAGATCGTCACAATTGTCGATCCTTAACTTTGGTTCATTGACGGATTCTGTTTCAACGGTGGATTCTGATTTATTAGCGGGTTCATTGGTTGATTCACAGTTTGAGTCTGAAGTGGAACTTGATTATGAGCCTGGTTCTGCAACTGATTCTGGTTTTGTAGTTGATTTTTATTCTGCAACTGGTTTTAATTCTGCAGTCGAGGAACGTTCCTGGCCTGCCATCTTGCAATTAGATGTCGGAAGTTCTCGACAGTATGATCAATAGCGGTGCAGTATGTACATGAACATTGCAAGTGTGGGAAATATCTCTGGTAATGTACAAATACCCCACAATTGTAACATTAGAAAAGTTTGTGACCTCGTCCTCCTCCTCTTCCTCGGAATCCTCTACAGAATCCTCCTTTATACTGGTACTGTGGCTAATTTAGTTGTTGTGGTGAGGGATTCGGCTGCTGCTGAATGTAGTGCACTTCTCGAACATAATGTGGCTGTAGCGAAGGCATTGGAATCTAATTATACTATGAGTACGGTGCAAATTATGGTTGTGGCTGCGATGGTATAAATTGCATCTGTGGCGGGGTTGTATACTGTGGTTGAGGTCGATAGTTTACCACCTGAGGCTATGGTTGTAGTGCGTGCTGATATTCACCCTTCACAAAGTATGAGTCGTATGTCCTTTCTTGAAGTAGGTCATACGCATGAAATTCTTTATCTTCATGCCCCACATATCAACAAAATGAACAATATAGGTTTGTTGGCTTCATCACTATCTTCTACATGTATCCACACTCTTCATGTCGGTTCCCATAGACTTGGCATATGTGGCACCATGGCATGTTGTCGCAACTCAGTGGGTTCGATGCCCAAGACAGCAGATAATTTCATAAGTCGGGGCAAGTATCTTTAGTGTGTCCATATATGCGACAATAAGTGCACCAAAGATCTTCGTGATTCTCTTTCCCTTTCTTAATGTCTTGTAATTGAAGTGTCAAGTTCGTTGCGCCTGAATTTGGTTCATACCAGCTGCATTCTCCCCAATACGTGAAGCTTCTAAATTCATTGCGATCTCTAGAGCCTTGCTCTGTGTCACGATCTTCTGTTGCATCAATGATTGCAGGATATGAGGTACCAATGCTGCGACAAACCATTCTTTGCGTTGAACATCGCTCATATCAAAACTCAATCTTTCCATCAATTTTTTAAATATTTTATCGAAGTCCCAAATGATGTCATTAGGAAATTTCTTAATCTATTTTAACTCGATAATGTATTGTGCTTCAGAATTTGGTTTCCAAAATTATTCAATCAGTCCTCTCCTGACTTCATCCAATTTTTTTGCGGGGGTCCCTGTAGGAACTTGTATAAATTTCATGTACCAATCCAGCACATGACCCAGAAGAGTAGTCGTCAATTTTCCTTTCTTAACGTCGTCGTCTCTGGCCTATCTAACTGTCCACACTACCTCACATACGAACCAATACTGCTCGAGATCATCAATCCAGTTTCCATGGAAAAAAGGTAACTTTGTATCATCGCCCACCATCCTGTGCCTTCTTCCTACAGATGTTGATCTACTGCTAGAATGTTCCTGGCACGTCGGGCAAGTCGATGTGGAACTTGTGTTTCCTCCTGAATACGGAGTAGTGTGCAGAGGCATGGGTATGTTGTTGTTGGGGTTTGATCTGACTGTTATTCTGGGCATAGTCTAGGTCTGTTTGTCCTCTTCATCACTATATGGTCGCTTCATTTCGTGTGGTCTTCCTTCGCGGTCTTATGTTTTGATCGCAGTAAGACCTTCCCCTGTCCTCTTCCTCTTCTCTTGTCAAAACCTTGCTCCTCCCCTTGTAATACCACTTTCTTCCTTGGATTCCCTCACATTCTTGTCAAAACTTGCACCCATCTACCCCTTATCTTCCCATTCGTCACCCCCCTTTCGTCGCGGTATCCATCACCTCCACACACCATATTTATACTACTTGAGGTGCATCTTCAGTATACCCTTTTCACATATAAGCATCTTAATTGACAATTGTAGAGACAAAAATAAACTACCTTTGGGTCCGTTGAAAAATTCCCTTTCTGCTTCGTTGTACGACTTAGTAGTGTCAACTACGAATTCAGTAATATATCCTTCTAGGATACTATCCATCCAGACCTCAACAATTTGTGATGCTTTGTTGTTAGTTTCCTGCAACTCCTAGATCAATTCATGGGTCTAGGATGTTGGCTCTCCTCCTTGGAAATTTGTCTTCTTGTACCTGAACTGCGCCAACCACTAGTAAAATATAATGGGAAACTCAAAGAAAAAATATTCATGAGGACCGTTGTGTATGTATCTCGCCAACCACTTGTCCATCATCAGTCCAGGGTTCTGATTTTATTCTTCAGCAAATTCTAGTAGCTTCTGATCAAACCAATCTTGAATTTCCAGTCACGCCGGATGCCACATATCCACCTCTTAGTCGTGACTAGGTCCCAACAGCAGAACCATTTGTTGGCGCAAACCCAACCAACGAAACCCAATCAACAAGGGTTCCCACTCTGTCGACGCTCAACTCGTCATGATCGCCCTAAGCACTGGCCTTGATAGGTTCTACCCCGTTTGGAAACATCCACGAAGCGAATGAAGTCTCACCCGAGATGTTTGAGGGAGGGTTGACGAAAAAAAATTTCCTCATAATAGAAGAGGACTATGGGAATATACAATTCATCAACTTATCTACTAAATATGACCAGTTACATAATCATTAATAGAACCATTCATCATTACTCTTCGCATATCGCATCATTCATTCATAACCATAATAGGCCTACAAATACGAAAACATATCTAGAAAGATAACAATATTCATAAGTAATAAACATCGCATCATATATCCATGTCACAAATTCAATTCACAGTCATCATTGGGTTTGCAAAACGGGAAAATGGAAAGAGACAAAAAGATAACAGCAGTTCAGATCAACCAATTTCTTATCATATTAGCTCTACGCAATCAGCCACAGATTCAAAACAGACAACAATTCACTTGATCCTCAAGATATCAATCCTCATTCTACGATATCTTTACATTTGCAATTCTTCTTCTATTTATAGGCTTGCACCTTTACATTCATGGTCCACTTGGACGATTTTCTAACTAATTCTTAACTGACTCTACCAACTAATGACCAATATCTGCAAAATATGGTCAAAAAGTACAAAAAAGTGACACAAAATATTCAAAAATAGTCTATCTTCCACCTTGAGCGCCATTTTTGCCTTATGCGATGTATTCTAAGCTTGCGCACCATTTTTGCCTTATGCAATGTATTCTAAGCTTGCGCAGCATCCGCGATGATGCGTAACTGACTTTAAACCCCTTTCAACAAGGGGGTGATTCAATATTGGGCACTTTTACCAATTTTTACTTAAAACATTAAACTACAAGAAATTTAAATTTCCATCACATCATTAACCATAGTAAATTATCAAACATTATTATCAACACATAAAATCATACATAGTGCATAAATATTTTACGTGGAAACCCAAATGAGAGAAAACCATTCAATGTTGGCATTATGTTTATAAATAGTACATTCAATTTGATGTGCACCAAGATAAAGGAAACACCAAATCCTTGATTTATCTAGCACCAACTAGAAGGATCCACCCACCCCCTTATGAGAACCAACTCACACTTCTCAGACACCAACCTGAAGGAGACTACAATCTCTTGTCCTTTCCCCAATCTTTCCTCCATGATATGAATAAAAGTATCAACTTGTCACTATATTACATTATCATTGCCATTTTCTTTGCATGGTCACTATCATTGTCAACCTTCATATATGCAACAAACTAACCCAAAACCTGTCTACAATATAACCTTCATATATGCAGGAAACTAGCCTAAAACATGTCTACAAATATATAACCTTCAAATATGTAGCAAACTACCCCTTCAAATATGCAATAAAACCTTCATAAAAAAATAATTCATAGAATTCATTTGTTTTCTTCATTAATCCCTTAACATCAACCCCTGGGTCATTCCAAGAGAGGAACCCTAATCCATACACAAAGATATTTAAGGATAAACCCTAATCCATACACAAATATCTTCAAGGATAAACCCTAATCCATACCAAGAGCATCACCAAGATATAGACCATCATCCATGCCAATAACCTTGCTAAGAAAAACCCTAATCCATGTGTGATATCTTTAACAAAAGAGAGACCCTAGTACATATTTTTTTCAAGACAAGAAAACAAGAGAGAAACCTTAATTCATATTTCAACTTCTTCACAAGATGCTCCTCTAGTACCTTCGCTTCACTTGTTCATAAGAAGAGATGCACAACTACTTGATGATAAATGGCATGTTCCAATCTTTATTTATACGAGTCTAAGTCACTCTTTTAGTTCACTTATGGTTAGGACATTCCTAACCAAATTCTGACTTCAAGTTAGGTCTTCTTTGATTCAATATTGGGCCATTAGAGGAAATTTCAATTTAAAATGGACCTTCCAAAAATAATAAAAATTCCATGTCATCTTGTATTAGCCAATCAAAATGCTTTAAAATTAAAAAAGGGATCACCTCTTAAACAATTTTTTAATATAAATTTGGGGATAGGTATCATAACAAAAACTACTTTTTTTGTTCGTATTTTTGACATGTCTCCCTATGTTTTTACTCAAATTTCGACCAAGAGAGCTCATTGGATGTGGAATTTAATTCCACATCCAACAAGTACCCACTTGGAATACTTTTGATAGGCCCTGCTACCCCAAAAACAAGAAATACCTGAAAAAATGTGATGATGATGTCATCATCACTTTTTCCAGGGTTTTCTTGTTTTTGGGGTATCGAGGCCCGTCAAAATTATGTCGAGTGGGTAATCGTTGGATGTGTAATTTAATTCCGCATACAACAAGCTATCCTGATCGAAATTTGAGTAAAAACACAAGGATATATGTCGAAAATACGAACAAAAAAGTAGTTTTTTCTTTTCTTCCTCCAAAATTAATAAATATTATTTTATTATTTTAACTATTATTTTATTAATTTTCCTTAGGAGGCCCATTTTGAGTTCAAATTTCCTCTAATGAATTTTACCAATTTTTACTTCAAACATTAGTGTACAACAAATTTAAACTACCATCGCATCATTAACCATAGTAAATTATCAACACATAAAATCGTACACAGTGCATAAATATTTTATGTGGAAACCCAAATGAGATAAAACCATGCAATTTTTTCATTATGTTTATAAATAGTGCATTCAATTTTATGTGCACCAAGATAAAGGAAACACCAAATCCTTGATTTCTATAGCACCAACTAGAAGGAGGCACCGACACCCTTATGAGAACCAACTCACACTTCTCAGGCACCAACCTGAAGGAGACTACAATCTCCAATCCTTGCCCCAATACTGCCTCCATGATATGAATAAAAGTATCAACCTTCCACCTTCTTGCATTGTCATTGTCATTGTTTTTACACTGTCGTTTTCATTGTCAACCTTCATATATGCAAGAAACTAAACCAAAACATGGCTGCAATATAACCTTTAGATCTGTACGAAACTAGACTAAAACATGTCTACAATTATATAACCTTCAAATCTACAGCAAACTACCCCTTCAAATATGCAATAAAACCTTCAACAAAAAATCATCCAAAGACTTAATTTGTTTGCTTCATTAATCCCTTAACATCAACCCCTAGGTCATTCCAAGAGAGGAACCCTAGATCATGCCATAAGAACCCTAATCCATACACAAAGATATTCAGGGATAAACCCTAATCCATGTGCAATATCTTTATCAAAAGAGAGACCCTAGTATATTTTTTTACAAGACAAGAAAAGAAGAGAGAAACCTTAATTCATATTTCAACTTCTTCACAAGATGCTCCTCTTGTACCTTCGCTTCACTTGTTCATAAGAAGAGATGTGCAACTATTTGATGAGAGATTACATGTTCCAACCTTTATTTATACAATTCTAAGACAATCTTTTAGTTCACTTATGGTTAGGCCATTACTAACCAAATTCTGACTTCATGTTAGGTTTGCTATGATTCAATATTGAGCACTTATACTAATTTTTACTTCAAAAATTAAAATACAACAAATTTAAACTACCATGACATCATTAAGCATAGTAAATTATCAAATATTATTATCAACACATAAAATCATACACAGTGCATAAATATTTTACGTGGAAACCCAAATGAGAGAAAGCCATGCAATGTTGTCATTATGTTTATAAATAGTACAATCAATTTTATGTGCACCAAGATAAAGGAAACACCAACGCCTTGATTTATCTAGCACCACCTAGAATGAGGCACTGACCTTCTTATGAGAACCAACTCACACTTCTCAGGCACCAACCTAAAGGAGGCTACAATCTCATGTCCTTGGCCCAATCGTGTCACCATTACATGAATAAAAGTGTCAACCTGCTATCATCTTACACTGTCATTGTCATTGTCTTTACACTGTCACTGTCACTGTCAACCTTCATATATGCAATAAACTGAACCAAAAAATGTCTTCAATATAGCCTTCAGATCTACAGGAAACTAGCCTAAAACATTTCTACAAATATGGAATTAAACCTTCAACAAAAAATCATCCATAGACTTCATTTGTTTGCTTCATTAATCCCTTAACATAAACCCCTAGGTCATTCCAAGAGAGAACCCTAGATCATAGCATAATAACCCTAATCCATACACAAATATCTTCAAAGATAAACCCTAAACCATACACAAATATCTTCGAGGTAAACCCCAATCCATAACAAGAGCATCGCCAAGAGATAGACCATCATCCATGCCAATAACCTTGCTAAGAGAAACACTAATCCATGTGCAAGATCTTCACCAAAAGAGAGACCCTAGTACATATTTTTTCCAAGACAAGAAAAGAAGAGAGAAACCTTAATTCATATTTCAACTTCTTCACAAGATGCTCCTCTTGTACCTTCGCTTGACTTGTTCATAAGAAGAGATCCACAACTATTTGTTTAGAAATGACATGTTCCAACCTTTATTTATACGATTCTAAGTCACTCTTTTAGTTCACTTATGTTTAGTCCATTCCTAATAAAATTCTGACTTCATGTTAGGTAAGCTCTAACAAAACTCTATCGTAGTACAAAGAAAACTTCATTTCTCCTCAACCACGAGTAGTTAGGAATCGTGCCACCTATCACCAGAAAGGTATCGAAATAGGATATATGATTATGGAAATTTTTATTTCATTTGAGATACCTTTATGGGTAAAAAATTCCCTTCTTTTTTAGCATCATTCTCATGAGACACCCCTTGTCTTTGTCTTCATGGCCTCTTTCTTTACTTCTTCAATGGGTTTGACTTGTCTTCTTAACCACTTCATATATTCATCAAGGGGTTTCTTTCTTCTTCACATCATCATGGTTATGTAGACACATCATCATCACTTTAGGGGCTTCTTCACTTGCTCCATTTGTGTACAACTCAGAGTGAGCATGTGGAAATAATCACATGTTATCTCATCATGTGAGGAGCATGCTTAACAGCTACACCATAAGGGGGCCACTTCGGAGTTATATACACTTATGGCAAGGCTCATTTAAGGCTCTTTGAGGATTCATATTATCTTATCTTCATGGCTTCAAGTTGACATCAATAACAACAATATTTCCAACACAAATACCCTGAACAAATGGTTCCCATGAAGAGAAATCCCTTTAAAAGATGTGGATAATAGCTCCTAATCATTAGCCTTAGTTCCAATGGAAATCAATAGATCCTTTAATTCATTGATCCTAGTCAACAATATCACCATAGTATTTTCCTTGGTTAAAGCACCAAGTGTCAGCTTCATAAGAGAATATGTTAGGAAGCACAATAATTATGAAATAACTTGACCAAATCATCAAATGTACTCTTACCTAATTGATTATCAGTAATACATTAGATGAAATGAGCATGCACGGAATCAAGTATGATTATCTTCACCTTGGATTCATTTTTCCGATGTGTGTCCAGCTCTAATTGATTGATAGGTATTGAAATATCATTCTCGGCATGCTCCCAAAGATCAGTCTCTTCCATAAGGATCTAAAGTTTGAGCTTCCATGGAACCAAATTCAAAGATCCATGCAACTTGTCACACTCTTTTAAACCAAGAGTAAATTTACATATCCTAAAATGTTTCAAATGCACAAAATCCATAGTATATGAAGTAAACAAAGCAATGCTTCCAAGGGAAAAGGTGTTTATCTCAAGCAACATAGTATTTCTCACCCAATTATTTCAACTTTTAGAATATAAAAAACCCACTCCATACTTGGGATATAATTAATTAATCATTTTGGTTAATTTTCTATGTACTAGACTATGTAGTTGGGCTCCTTACACCACCGCTTGGTCAATACTTGCCATAAATACCCCAAGAGATCTTTATACTAATTCTCGATGAGATTCTTCCAACTTTACTGACTGCCCAGATTAGTAACTGTGACTTCTTTTCATTCACTTCCTTTAGACTGTTTTCATGCTTTTCAGTGGATAAGGTAAATCTAGTTAACTTGGAAACTGTTATCTTTTGTGGGAAACCCATCCTCCATGATTTTCTATCCATATTCCATGATTAGTAATATTTTCCATCACTCATCATCACTCACTCATGCTTTATCCAATTCGTGAGATCTTGGCTTGATTTGGAAAGTGATTTAGTCACCTACGGGGGTTTTCATATTTGGTAAGTTTGTTTTATGAGATAGCATGAGTTGTTTCCTTAACAACTTGATTTTTCCTCTTAAGGATGTATTATTTATGTACACTATTAATGATTAATAATACATGGAATATTCTACAATCATTCTTAACTTTTCGTGTGTTCAGTCTCATTATTCATCTTTCTATTTTTCTTGCACATATCTATAAGAAATATCTTTTGTAGGAAAATTCACCTGCTGAATTTTTACATGGTATCAAAGTATAGGGTATCAAATATCTACATGGTATCAAAGCGAAAGGTTTCTCAATCTATAAATTTCTATATGCTATCAAGGGAGCTCAAGCTATCATCCCTCTATATCTTCAAGGGAGCGTGACTGTATTTAGCTTACAAAGTATTTCTCCAAAGTGTTTTTTTGTGCAAGTTGCAGAGAGAATATCTAGGAGCGCATCAATAACAAAGTATCAATTTTTCTTCAGCTATGATCCTGACACCTTACAACTATCATGAATGGAAAGCCAAGATTGGAATTCTAGTGTGCATTAAGGGTCTCTACAAAGTTCCTATGGCTTTAGAAAATTATCCAAATGCTATTGTTGAGAAAGCTAAGTGGCATAATCGAATGGGTGAAGCTTATGGATTTCTTTGTCTCTCAATCTCTCTGGATCTTGTTTTTCATGTTGATGGTTTGACCACTCCAAACCAATTATGGATCACACTTGAGTCTCTCTTGGAGTACAAGATGAGATAAGAGCACATCAATTGGAGAATGATTTAATCTCATTGCGTCCAAGAAGTTTCGAATCCATGGAGGGATTTTTCACCAAGTTCAAGTCACTTATTCTTATGCTCAAGTAATGTGGAATTGAGAATAAGGAAGAGAAATTGTTTATTTCCATCCTTTAAAAATTAGGTCTTGGATACTCAACTTTTGTGTCAACTTTCCATGCTACTAGGCTTGCTATTTTGAATTGGAAAATTCCTTCTTTGAGTACATTCATTGATTCACTTACTAAAGAGCAAGACAAATTGGTTTAGATGGGAGCTCTTAAAAAATACAAAAGAAAATATCATGCTCTTTTAGTTCAAGGAATCAATAATTAAAATTCAAAAGAAAAGAAAAAATGGAAAGAGAAGAAACCAAACTCAAATGATGAAGATGAAGGTTCAAATCCTACCTATGAAGGTTCGAATTCCATGAAGAAAGTCAAGAAGAAAGGGAGATAATCCAAGTTTTCTTATTATAGAAAAGGTAATCACTCTAAGAAAAAAAAATTCAAGAATAAAATGGGCATCATGACTCAGTTTCTTGAAAAGCATAAAATTTATGTATCGGATTTTGCAAAGAAAAGTGAACCAAAGAAGCATGTTGAATCCCTAGAGCATTGTCACGATGTGCAGTCCCAAGTTAATAACATTTATTCTTTTAGTGCCAAAGTTAAATAATTTTCTCAACTCTCTGATATAGATTCGTTTTTTGATATATCTTAATCATAAATATTAGTTTCTTCCTTGGATAAACCACCTATCAGTTTACTAGAGCCATCTCCCAGTACTTGTGGTTTTTCACTAGTTCATGACTTTTCTTTATCTAGCTCTTCCTTAATCCATTCAAATTATTATGAATATGATTTATAAGTAATTTTTCACGCTGATATGCATGTTATTACATCATCCATACCATTTACCCAGCCTTTGAATACTCATAAGACTATACAAACATGTCATTCACTAGTTGATTCCTCATTGGATTCCTATGCAATGTCACTTGTTTCTACTAGTTTCAAGTCTTGGTTACTCTTCATTGGTTGTTTATCCATGTCATTAGTCATCTTTGGAATTCTATTACACATTTTTGGATCTAATATAAACATCTATGGTTCAGATTTCAAGTCCATATACCATTTAGATTTACTCATCCATCAGTTTTACCCGGTTGCACATCATTTTCCTACTATGACCTTGTATACTCATGGAGACACTATAAATCTAGTTTTTTTTGCTCCATATGACAATATTTTTTATATTTCAAAGTCTCTTAAGCCCCATTTCAGAATTGGGAAGGTGCTACATCGGTTTGAAAGGAAGATACAAGGTCTAGTTCTCCATTTTGCAGCTATACAAGGAACTGATTGTATGGAGTTTTTTACTCTTTGGGAAGAAGTATGCACAGATCTCTTTTCCTTTACTGATTATGTTTCAGATCAGAGTATGTTGGTAGAAATAAGCATTCATATAATGCTCATTCATCATCATATTATGAGCTACAAGGAGCCTCTCCACTTGTTTTTTGCAAAAACTTCATTGATGCTTTAGCGCATGATCATGGAGTTCACAACTTGTTCACCAAATTCTTCAACAAGAAGCAGTTCAATGTGCTCATTCAAGTGAAGAAAAAGACAAAGTGAAGGCATGTTGTTCATTTCAGTTCCATGTCCTTTTTGAGGGAGTATTTTCCCCATGTGGTTTTCCCTCTTTCCTCGGTTTTTTTGGACAAGATAAATTGTAAAGGGTGACCATAGCCTTGTTGATGGGCCCTATATACATATATTTCTGATATTTTTCAAGTACTCCATCACAAATTCGGGCTTAAAGGGAGGTGTTAGAATATCAAAAACCCACTCCATACTTAGGATATAATTAATTAATCATTTTGGTTAATTTCCTATGTACTAAACTAAGTAGTTTTCCTCCATCCACCACCTCTTGGTCAATACTTGCCATAAATACCTAGGAGTGCTTTATACTAATTATGGATAATATTCTTCCAACTTTACTAACTTCCCATATTAGTAATTGTGTATTTCTATCATTTTCTGCATTTAGACTGTTTTTCCTACTTTTCAGTGGATAAGGTAAAGTTAGTTAACTTGCTAATTTATATATTTTGTGGCCAACCCATCCTCCATGATTTTATCTCCAAATTCCATGATTAGTAAGATTTTCCATATCATCGTTGCTCACTCATGCTAGAGCTGAATTGTGAGCTCTTGGACTGATTTGGAAAGTGTTTTAGTCACCTATGGTGGTTTTTCATATTTGGTAAGCATGTTTTATGAGCTAGCATGAGTTGTCTCCTTAACAACTCGATTTTAACTCTCAAGGATGTATTATTTATGTACATTATTGTTGATTAATGATACATGGAATATTCTATAATCATTCTTCACTTCTCTTATGTTCAGTCTCATTATTCCTCTCTCTATTTTTCTTGTGCATCTCTATAAGAAATATCTTTTATAGGAAGATTCACCTATTGAATTTCTACATGGTATCAAAGGATATGATATAAAATATCTACATAAACTAGGTCAAGTAGTAGCACTAGCTAAAATACAACTCCTTCTTACTCAAGAGAGATTTAAACTACAATCGCTCCAATACCATGTTGAAAATTTCACTTCAATGCAATTCAAAAATTCCACCTTCTTTGTAGAAGGTTCTTTATAGCATAACCCCAAAAATTTGTTGATGTTTTATGTAGCTTATGAAGATATTCTTATTGCATTTACTCAAGTAAAAACCCTAAAGGAAACAATGCTAAATTATACATGTAATGTCATCCTAGAAGATTCTAGAGATAATAAATAAACAATATTATATTCTCTCCCAAACAATTCGTCCCATTTAGGTGAAGAAGTCAGCCCCATAGTGGAAAAAGTCACTCCAGAAAAAAGTATAAATGAAGGTGTCAACTTTATTATTTCACACATAAGCAAGTTCCCTAAATCCAGTGAGACTAGTGCGTACGAGAGAGAGAGAGAGAGAGAGAGAGAGAGTAGCAACAACTGGAGGAAGACTGATATTTTGGGGTTATATTTGTATTTGGGGTATCTTTATATGATAGAGATTTATCTCTTCACTGTATTGACATTGTACTTTTTTGATGAATCTATATTGAAGTAGTTCTACTGGGTTTTCTTCCCCGAGAGGGTTTCCCAAGATAAATCTGTGTGTATTTTGTGAATGTCTTTCTTTTAGCGATCCTTATTTTGATATGAATTAAATTGAATTACAAACTAACTAACATAACTAATTAAGTAAAATTTCAACATGGTATTAGAGTCGTGCGGAGAGACGTCATTGCAACAGCTGCAACCGCCGAAAATTAAGGCTTCTTGCTTCTATCCTTTCCATCCTCAAATCATGCTCAATATTATTAGAATTGTTGTGCCATTAGATATTCATAGCAATGAGTGCAATCAGATTCTTAATTATTATGTAGTGAAAGGGAATGAAAAATACACACTGAACAAATCAAATCTCATAGGAAACAGATAAGTATTTCTCAGATAATTACAGTATCAACTTCATTAAAGAATCCAGTGTTACAATAGTGTTACATAAGGAGGATTTCAAATCATTAGGGATGAATGTGAATCCACCAACTGGGTCTGACTGTATCTGAATGCATGGCTAACTAAAGATGTCTAAATCACTATCGGATTCCAACATGCTAACTCCATATGTCTAATTCAGTCTATCCTTCAGTTACAATCAATCAAACTAGTCTAACTGCAGTGGTAGGTGAGAAATAGGTGAGAACTGACACCTTCCCACATGAAGCTATGCATAATTGGCGCTAACTAAACTGGAGGAGAACTAACTGAATGTAACTATAGAATAACTAAGCTTAACTAGTTACTAACTCCCAACAACTGAAGGAGGTTGGTGTCAGCACTCTCAATGGATCCTAAAATGTAGAGATTAGTCTAGGAGGTGTATAAACTGATGCATGCAAGTGCAGTCAGTCTTAGTTAGCCTCTATCTGTGTTCCCCACACTCTAGTGATTGGTACATGTGGCCCCATTAGGCCAAGTGGACCCAACGGTACTAGTGGACCCAATAATAATCAAAAGACTCCTAAGTTAGGCAAATATAATCTAATAGACAATTCAGAGAAGGGGGGATTATAAATCCTAACAGCCCCCCTAAATCCTAGCTTGGACAACTATGGACCTTGAAAACAAGGCCATAATTCACCCATATACAATCTAAAAGATAAAAAAATGATGCTTAATAAACCGAGGAAATAGGGGAAAACCTCATGGTAAAAACCCCCCCTCAAAATAAGCAAGAACGGGAACAATGAATCAAGCCTTAACACCTAAAAGAGACCTGAGAAAGGAAAATATATTTTCAGTAAAAGACTTGGTGAAAATGTCTGCAATCTGATCCCCTGTGGGACAATAATGCAATATGATAGTTTTTACATGCACTAGTTCTCGAATATAGTGCATGTGAACCTCAATGTGCTTGTTCTTTGCTTCTAAACTGGAACACTAGAAATTTTGATGGTGCTCTAGTTGTCATAGTAAATGTCCACTGAAGGTGAAGTGTGAACCCCGAATTCTATCAATATTCCATGTAGCCAAACTGTCGGAATAGTTGCATTCACAGCTCCCCGATACTCTGCCTCTACTGAAGAGAGTGCAAGTGCTACTTGCTTCTTGTTGGACCAACAAATTGGCCCAGATCCGATCATAAACACAAATCCTGAAGTGGATTTCCTATCACTCCCATCTCCTGCCCAGCCTGAATCTGTGAATCCTATGAGATCAAGCAATGCACCAGCTGCATAATGAATCCCACAATTTTTAGTACCCTAAACATAGTGCAAGATCCTCTTCGATGCCTTCCGATGCGGTTCATGTGGCTCCTGCATGTACCTAGTAGCAACACTCACAGCATAGGATATGTCTGGTCTCAAATGTGTGAGATATAGAAGGCTCCCAATGAGCTGTCTATAGAGATTGTTGTCTACCAAAGTTGTAGAGCCACCTTCCTCTAGCCTGATGCCAAATAGGAAAGGACGAGGAGTTGCCTTGCAGTCTTCCATGTGGAATATCCTAAGCATGTATGATGAATATATGTACTGTGAGATCATGATTCCAAAGTCTTTTGACTTACTTCGATACAAATGAACTGTCTTAATAGTCCTAGATCAGTCATAGTGAATGCTTTGTTCAGGGTTGACTTGATGCTTCTCAATCCAGCAGCAAAGCTGCTAGTAATGAGAAAATCATCCACATAAAGCACAATCAATAGAAAGAATCCCTCTTTATTCTGCATGTAAACATTGCAATCTGATTTGCATCTTTCAAATTTCTGTGAGATGAGGAAGGAATCCATCTTGGAGTATCATGCCCTTGGGGCTTGTTTGAGTCCATATAGTGATTTCCTCAATATGCAAACTAAGGAAAGATAATCAATAAACCCCTCAGTTTGTTTCATGTATATCTCTTCCTTCAAATCACCATGGAGGAAGGCACTTTTCACATCCATGTGATGTACCTCCCATCTCTTGGAAGTTGCAACTGCCAACACAAGCCTGATGGAATCCATTCTAGCTACTGGAGCAAATGTCTCATTGTATTCCAATCCTTGACTCTGAGAGTATCCTTTGGCCACCAACTAGGCCTTGTACTTGGTTGTGGTTCCATTAGAGGCTATCTTGGTCTTGTAGACCCATCTGCACTGAACAAGTTTCCTCCCTAGAGGTAAGGAGTCAAGTTTCCAAGTTTTATTGTCATGTAGCGAATCAAATTCCTCATCCATAGTTTCCTGCCATCTAGGATCATGGCAAGCTTCCTTGAATGTTTGAGGATATGACCCCAACATCATGAAGCACCTCTCAGGGAGAAGTGGATCTGTGTGGGACAATGCAACATTCACTTTCTGATACTAGGACCTTTTTCTTCTCTTGTCATCTGGATCCCCATCACCATTTCCAGCTGCTTCTATGATCTGTTGAGTCCATTTATCCTGCTGAAGTGAGGTAGATGTTGGATCTATATCTAGATCTCTTTGAGGTGTAAGCTCAATATCTGAAGCATGTTGGTCTTCCTCTTCTTCTGAATCTGAATCTGAAATGTTAGACAATAAATATGTGTTTGTAATAGGGAGAGAAGGAGTTTTGATACCTTCATCTGCTTCGAATAGAAGTTGTGGTAGCAATGGATCTGAGTATGGCATGAAATGAGAGAAATCATATGCCTTAGAGGCATGATCTACAATTCCTTTCGTTGTAGTCTTCCCAGTTGAGATTTGTTTGATTTCTACTGAGTCAGAGCCAAAATCCACTTGCTTTGGTGAGCCAGTGTGAGTCATCTGGTATACAAACAATAGGTTAGTTGTAAGAGAGGGAACATAGAGGACATCTTTGAACTCACCATGATGCATTTTAATGGAACCTCTTCCTGCTTGTGGAATTTGGGATTCATCACTCATATGAATAGTAGTCCCTCTTGTGAGACTGAGAGTGGAGAAGAAATCCTTGGAGGCAATCATGTAGTTAGATGCTCCAGAATCAATCAAATAGGTTTTCGACTGAGAGAGGCCATATTTCAAGGCATGGCACCTTTCATGATCATTTTTCAATTGTCCATTATCAGACTTCTTTGCTCTTTGTCGAAGAGTTATGTTGTTCTGCTTGAGGAGAGCTGACAGCTAGTCGATCTGCTTCTTCATACATTGGTCATCTGGATGAAAACCCCTCATACAATAGGGACACAACTTATTTTCAAACTTCTTCTACTTGGAGCTCGAAGCTCCTTCGGAAGTCTTTTGATTCTCTTTAGGATTCGAATTTGTTTTTTTAGCTCCTTCCCCTTAGATCTCCCTTTAGCTTGTGCTTTGGTAGAGTCTGTCACTATGACAGCTTGATATTTCGAGGTCTTGATGACTCCCATCTGGATCAACTTCTCTTACTCATGTATTAAGGACTCGGTAAAAGAATCAAGTGAGGGCATCTTCCAATTGGGAATGGAAGCTCTTTCAAAATGGAAGATTGAGACAAATACAGAATAATCAGAGCCCAGTTTGTTGAGTATGGAGACAACATGCTACTCATCATTTCTTTCTAATCTTCATTGTCTGCATTGAAGTGCAAGAAACTTGAATTTTGTAAAGAATTGTTGTATGGTTTCGAAACTATTGGGATGTAAGGCTATCAACTCGTTCTCCAAAATGTGTCCCCAAAGCTCATATTGTTTGTCAAACAAGACTTCAAGCTTCTCCCAATATTATTTGGGAGTCCTCAAACCTTCAAGGTGAAAGAGGAGATCTCTGGATATGTGAGTACATAGATAACCAATAGTTTCATCTAAGCAATTCAGAAACTTGTTTTTCTCAGCTTAATGATGGGGCTCAGCCTCCCTTCCAAGTATTATCCTAAAGTATACCTTGTTGCACAAGGACAACTACATATATGCCCTTCAATCAACATAAATGAAGGTTGTTAGGATCTGAGGTGTGGAAGGTTGAGAATCCATAATTCTCCTGTTGATCAGACAAAATCTTCACTCAAGCTACGTAGCACCTGTGGAAAAATCACGGCAAAACCAAAACCATTCACACTATGTTAGAATCAAGCCTTCCCTCTTGACATGAACACTTTTTCAGGGTCCGTCACGCCCACACCGCCACTTTGAATAAATTCAGAGGAAGCAAGACACTCTTTGCGGGACTTCTGTGGAAACCCACCTGCTTCTGGTGTTCAGTGGAGAGTAGACGGACTTGAAGCTTGTCTGAGATGGCTCTGATACCATATTGGAATTGTTGTGCCATTAGATCTTCAGAGTAATGACTGCAATTAGATTCTTAATTATTATGCAGTGAAAGGGAATGAAAAATACACTGAACAATTCAAATCTCATAGGAAACAAATAACTATTGATCAGATAATTACAGTATCAACTTCATTAAAGAATTTAGTGTTACAATAGTGTTACATAAGGAGGAAGTCGAATCATTAGGGATAAATTCAAATCCACCAACTTAGTCTAAATGTATCTGACTACATGGATAACTAAACATTAGGGTAATTTTGAGGTAAAAAATGGGCCTTATAAGAGATATATTAAAATATTATGAACTAGGCATTTTATAGGGAAGGTATACTTGACAACTCGCATTCTCACTACATTAAATGTACATTTTAGATAACCATGGTTGAGTTATATACTATAAACAAAAATATAAAACATGTTATATTGAAGTGACTAAAAGCTAATTTTAATTTCCAAAAAATGTGTAGTATTTGGATGCATTCATGTCTTGAACTTGGAGATCACTTTTAATAATAAAATATAAACACAATGAAAAGACAATCAAATATGTTTTAATAATAAAATATATACACAATGAAAAGACAATCAAATAATACAAAATTTTCAAATTTTCTTCAACAACACATTGAAAATAGAAATTTAAAATAAAAAGATAGATATTTTTTCTTAATTTTTTATTATAACTTCTATTCTTTTGTTTCTTTATATAATTTATGTATATGTATTTTTATGATATAATTAATTTAATGTTTGAAAATTAAAATTTAAGATAACATGTCTATTTTTAATTTTTTTATTATAACTTATATTTTTTAGGTTCTTAATAAAATTTACATCTAATATGCTTAACCCATTATTTGAAAATTAAGATTTAAAATAATAAATATATATGTATTTTTTTAATTTAAATTGTTTATTTTCTTATTAAATCAATTTATGTGTTTTTATAATAAAATTAATTTAGTTAAATTCTCATAAAATAAGATTTTTATGATTTGTAAAAAAAATCATTAAACCAATTTATGTTTTTTTCCGATAT
>LPNX010487994.1:465345-481392 GCA_001517045.1 Pseudotsuga menziesii | reverse complement strand
TTCCTAAAACACCATGGGTGGAAAGGATCTGTCGTCTCTGTGAGAATAGGAACATTGAAGATGAAAATCACTTCATCTTAGAGTGCCCTGCATACACCCACATTAGATCTCAATTTCATAATCTTTGTTGCAATACCGACCTTCTTAGCATTTTAACTTGTCAAAATTATAGTCAGCTCGAGACGCTTCTCACCAAGCTCTTTGAGCATAGGAATACAATTTTAAAACAAACTAATTAATTGGTTTATTTAGGTTCGATAGACCAAAGTTTGGTCTTAGTGGACGTTAACTATCATCATATGAGCTAGAAGAATCAACAACGATGTCAGTTTCGTACTCACGTGATACGAGGTCTATTTCGACGGCTTCAGTATAACCCCTAGGCACGATCAACTATGGGCTCAACTTTTGTACACATTTCGTCGAGACTTGAACCACTAACTTGCTTAACATCTTGTATACATTAACATAGCGTGCAGTTAATAATCGACCTACATCCCTACCCCTTATTAATATATTTATTATACATTCTAAATTTTAAAAATTTAAATTTTTATTTTAATAATTTTTTATTTTAATATAGGTTAGTACACATATTTTATACTTAAATCTAATCTTTAAAATTTGATTTTAATATATTTTATACTTAAATCTAATATTTAAAATTTGATTTTAATAATTTAGAATCTGAGTTTTTCTTAACTTTTAATTAATTAATTGTAATAAAATTTTGTAAATATTGTTTTTTAATGTAATTATAGAAGTTAATATTTAATATTTTAAACTTTGATTTAACATTTTATATAATGTAATATTTTGTAGTTTTTAATTAATTGTACTATAATTTGATAAAATATTACATTTTAATATAATGTTTGGTTTAGAATTTAGTTTTTTGAAAGTTAGTTTTTAAAGTGGGATTTATGAATATATTATTTTGTAATGTTTTTTATTGTAAATTTTTTTATAAAATCTAATAATAAAATATTTTGAAAGTATTATAAAAGTTAATGATAATTTTTAATAATAACAAAATAAAATAAAATTCAATTAAAACTATATAATTATATGATATTTTTTACATTAAAAAGTTGATGAATATATAATAAGTAAAAAATGTGTAAATAAAAGATATTTTTAACATTAAAAAAAATTGGATAAATATTAAATATATTGAAAATTGTGTAAAAACATGGATATTAAATGAAAAAACATATATTGTCTTTTTCAAAATATATGAATGAACAATAATATATTTTATTGAAAAAATGTGAAAAGACATTAGTACTTTAATCTAGGTGTAAAAGTAATAATATATTTTATTAGAAAAGTGTGAAAAGACATTAGTAAGGTGTAAAAGTAATAATATATTTTATTCAAAAAGTGTGAAAAGACATTAGTATTTTACTCTAGGTGTAAAAATACTTGTAGACTATCATGGTTAACCATAGATTTTGATCAACATTTTAGAATATGACAAATAAACAACCTTAACTCAAGTAATGCCAACTCAACTAGTATAGATGATGTCATTCTCTACATTGTGATTGGTTTTTAAAACGTTGATTTTAATAGTACTTTTTTTATTAGAGGCCCAGTTTTTACCATAAAACTCCCCTAATGGATGTCTAAATCACTATCAAAGTCCAACAGGCTAACTCCATATGTCTAATTCAGTCTATCCATCAGTTACAATCAATCAAACAAGTCTAACTGCAGCGGTAGGTGAGAAGTAGGTGAGAATTGACGCCTTCCCACATGCACCCATGCATAACTGCTACTAACTGAACTGGAGGAGAACTAAATTAATGTAACTGAAGAATAACTAATCTTAACTAGTTACAAACTCCCAACAACTGAAGGAGGTTGATGTCGACACTCCCAATGGCTCCTAAAATGTAGGGATTTGTCTATGAGGTGCCTAAACTTATGCATGCAAGTGCAGTCGGTCTTAGTTAGCCTCTATCTGTGTTCCCCACACTCTAGTGATTGATATGTGTGGCCCCATTAGACATTAGGGGAATTTTGAGGTCTAAAATAGGCCTCAAAACAAAACAAAAAAAGTACTACCAAAATCAATTTTAAAAGAACCAATCGCATTCTAGAGAATGACATCATCCATGATAGTTGAGGTGGCATTGCTCAAGTTAAAGATACTTATTTATCAAATTATAAATGGAAGATGCAAACCCAAAGTTAATTATACTCATTATGAAAAAATAGTACATTACTTTTGAATATTATATATATATAAATACTTTATACTTTTAAATACTTATAACATAAATTACTTTTCATATATAATAAATATGTTAATATAAAAATCTATTATTAAAACGAATATTCAAACATCAATTCAAATTCAAACTTCCATTTATTCGTACGTAGTACCTATGTTGAATATGTGGTAGTATTAATCTTATATAATATTCTATATAAAAGTGAAATTTGTACTTATATNGTTCGTTATTATATTAAACTTTTTCATTTTTTTAAGGAGAAAAAATCTTGTCCTTGGTATTCATGATGAATCAAAGGGCATATTACATAACTGGTTTGAGACCAATATAGACATCAGCATATGATGTAATATAGTTTTGAATCGACAGAAAGTACCAGCCAGACCATGAAGGTCAAATACTCAGCATGACAAGAGTGAGAACGTAGAGTTTCTTCAAATAGACAACCAGACACCCATCCAGAGAGCACAAAGAGAGACCAAAAGACTCCTCTAGGGAGATCCTCCATCCATGATCGAAAAAAGGAACCCAGGATTTGATCCATACACAACGCCCAAAAAGAGAAAAAGAGACCAAGCTCTGGCACAAAAAAAAAACTCAAAAGAGTTTAAATTCCCCAAATTGAATAACAAAATCATCATAAAACTCAGAGATAAGACAAATGCTTGAGTCCAAAACCAGGGCCTCTTTGGAGAATCCATCTACACTTTAAGTGTGCTCTCTATATACATGTTGCAAGTCTAAGATGAAAAAATTTGGCATCATTTGTCTAATGGCCTCACAACAGTTATCTAAAGCAAGGCAAGCCAAAGCTGCCTTTCCATTAGCCCAGTTGATGATCACTAATGAATCTTTAGAAATATACAAAGAGGGGAGTCCTGGCACTTTTTCCCAATACAGAAGAGACCACAAGGCCAGTAGTTCAGCCCATGTGTTAGTACTCGGGCCACACCCTAGCTTGATGTGAACAGAGTGAACATTGCTGATAGCTAGAAATACTCCAACCCCTTCCATTCCATTTGTTGCAGCACCATCAAAAAAACAGACCAGATATGCCAATACAGGAACAAGCCCAATATTCCGGATTTTATTCCTTCTTTCTAGTACTGGGAATCTATGGATAAGAAGATTCACCTTATTGGTAAGTACACTGGGAGAAATTCTTTTTTCCTCAAAAATGGCCTTATTACGAGCATTCCAAACGCACCATAATACAAAGTAAGGGGTATAATAATGATGGGAATTGTGTCCTGCCCAGGACTCCAAAAATTCCACAATGGATGCATCCGAGACAGACAACTTGCAATGGTATAAGTTCCCCATAGCAGATAAAAAAAAAAGAAAAAAAAAATATTTGGTAACAGAACAATCCAAAAATAAATGTTGCACTGAATCCTCTCCCAAGAGACACAACCCACATCTACCAAGACCATGCCATCCTCTGCCCACCAGGTTGTTCCAAGTCAGAATTCAATTTTTTAATGCTAGCCAGACAAAGCATTTTATCTTCAAGGGGAAGCACAGGCCCCACAACCCAATCATTAATTTATCCTCACATGGGATCGGATGAGAATTTACAATCAAGTCATAAACCCTCCCATTCTTTTTGTTATAGGACCAGATCAAAGAGTATGATTCCTCAACCAAACGGATGCCACCGTTCTGCAAACCCGCAATATAAGACTCCCATACTGACCTCCATTCACCCCCAGCTCCAAGTCATCGGCAGTTATCCAATAGGACTGAGGACACAACTCAAGAATATCAACGAAAAGATAACATTGAGGACACAACTCAAGAATGTGAAAATGCATAATTCAAAAACCACTCAATCCTACTTCACAAGGGTCTCTCAAATTAAAGAACAACTTGAAGCCATTGGAGACACAACTGAAGAAGCTAAAATAGTGATGACTACATTGAATGGTCTCCCAAGGTCTTAGGAATCATTTATTCAAGGAATTTGTTTCAGAAGAAAACTAACAAAGTTCAGTATGCTATGGGAAGAGTACACTCAAGAAGAAGCTAGATTGGTAGTGAGAGAAGAAAAGTTGGGTGATGATGAAAATCAAGCACTAGTAGTACATGCAAGAAAAGAGAAAAACAAGAAAGAATCTCACTCCCGCAAGAAATTTTAGAAGACTCAAAAAGACTATTCAAATTTGAAATGCTATAACTGCCAGAAGATGGGACACATTGCAAGAAATTGTCCTCAAGTAAAAGATCATATCATAAAAGGGAAGAATAGAAGACATCATGTTCATGCCGCGGAAGATGATTAACTTGTTCAGAAGAAAGCAAGAGAAGATGATTCAAGTGAAGAATAGGTGTTAATATCAGCTCTTACAGGGACAATCACTCATGGAAGTGACACATGGCTTGTTCATAGTGGTGCTTCTAAGCACATGACCGGTTACAATAATTCTCTCAAATTCGGTTCAAAAGGATTCACCTCATAAGGTGAAGCTCAATGATAATTATCAGTATCCCATAAAAGGGGTAGGAGAAGCTTTCTACAAGTTGGATTCCAAAAAACCTGTGAAGATGAAATATGTATTGTATGTACTTAGTTTGAAGAAGAATCTCTTCTCCATGTCAGCATTAGAGAAACATGGATATAGAGTTTCTTTCGTTGAAGGCCAAATCCTCATGTGGCCAAAGGGAAATACTATTGATGTTGTTGGTGTGAATGGTGTTCAAGAGGGAGGCATGTACAAGCTGAAGGGACACTTAGATTGAGCATTGGTACACCGTATTGTGAACCCGAGTGAGCTATGGCATAGAACTCTTGTTCACATACATTACAAAGCATTGTTGATCGTGAGCAAGATGGTGACAGGTTTGCCAAAGATTCGAGTGAATCGTGATGGTATATGCAAAGGGTGCACAAGAAAGGAACATGAAGAGTCTGTTTCCAAGCAATGACAACAAAGCAAAGGGAATCTTGGACATAGTACATTCGTATATGTGTGGACCAATGTCATCCACATCACTTAGCGGGTACATATATTATGTTTCATTTATTGATGATTACTCACGTAAAATTTGGATCTATTTCTTGAAAGCAAAAAGTGCGGTGTTTAGCAAGTTCAAAGAATTCAAGACTCTTGTAGAGAATCTCTTTAAAAAGAAGATAAAGACATTAAGGTCAGATAACGAAGGAGAGTTCACATCAGATGACTTCAATACATTCTACATAGAAGCGGATTAAGAGGGAGCTCACTACTCCCTACAATCATCAGCAGAAAAATAATTAGATGATAATGGAAGCAGTGAAGGCTATGATCCACGATCAAGATTTACCATTACACCTATGGGCAAAGGCATCTAGAACCAATGTATATGTGCAGAATAGAACTCCTCACTGTGTACTTGGGAACAAGATGCCAGAAGAAATGTTTACAGGAGAGAATCCAGAGGTCAACCACTTGAGGATATTTGGTTGTCTTGTATATGTACATGTTCCCAAGGATAAGAGAACAAAGTTGGATCCTTCAGGCAAGAAGGGTATATTTGTTGGATACAATTAGTCATTGATATCATACAAAGTCTACATTCATGGTTACAGGAAGATTGAGACTAGTAGAGATGTCACCTTCGATGAGGATGCAACTTTTAGCAGATCGAGGAAGACTCATATAGATGAGGTCCATGATGAGGAGCTTGAAGTTCCTAGAGTTGTAGAGACAGGCGTAGATGATGTTACACCAAAAAAGCATGTTTCGGAGGATCATGATATGGCAAAACCACGGAGATCTGTAGATCCACCCGGAGAAACAATTACACATAAGAGAAGACCAGTTTGGGCTCAAGAGATTATTCAGGATGCATAGAAGTATGGTGCACCAAATGGATCCTTTAGAGAGAGCAAGAGACCTCAACCATATTCCAGTTACGTGGCATTGTTATGTGACATCATTGATGCGGATCCTTCCAGTTATGAAGAAGCAGTCGACAAGAAAATATGGAAGGATGCCATGATCGAGGAATACTAGTGCATTATGAAGAATGATGTTTGGGGTGTGGTTCCGAGACCGAAAAGAAAGTCAGTGGTGACTTCCAAATGGATCTACAAGACAAAGCATTCAACAGATGGTAGTATTGAGAAATACAAGGAAAGGTGTGTGGCTCGTGGTTTCTTCCAGAAAGAAGGAATGGATTATGAAGAGACATTTGCTCCTATGACGAGATACACTTCGATTAGAGCTATACTTGTGATAGCTGCAATGATGAAATGGAAGGTACATCAGAGGGATGTGAAAAGAACTTTTTTGAATATTGTAGTGGAAGAGGAAGAGTACGTGAAACAACCACAAGGATTCAAGATACATGATGGGCATACACATGTACAGATTGAAGAAGTCATTGTATGGATTGAAGCAAGCACCCAAGACATGGTATGGCAGAATCCACAATTTTTTGATGACCTTGGGATTTACCAAGAGGAAAGCAGATTCTGACCTTTACTACAAGGTTGTGAATGGTGGACCAGTAATATTGTTGTTATATGTGGATGACATGTTTCTAATAGGAAACGAGAAGCTCACTGCTAAGTGTAAGAGAAAGCTTGCTATAAAGTTTGAGATGAAAGACCTGGGTATGATGCATTATTTCTTGGGTCTAGAGGTGTGGCAGAAAAAAATGAGATTTTCCTTAACTAAGGAAAATATGTTGTAGATATCTTGAAGAGATTTGAGATGATGGATTGTAAACCCATGCCTACACCGATGGTGATGAACCTGAAGTTATTAAGTGATACTTCTTCAGAAACAATGGATGGCACCATGTATAAACATATGATTGATTCGTTGATGTATTTGATGAACACAAGGCCTGATATATGCTTTGTCGTGAACACATTGAGTCTGTATATGGTTGCGCCAAGACGTGTCCACTTGATTGCGACAGAGCATGTGTCGAGGTACCTAAAAGGTATAGTTGACTACGGACTCAGATATGTTTCGGATCATGAGATAATACTGCAAGGCTATGCTAATTCAGTTTGGGTCGATAGTGTCACAAATCGGAAGAGTACATCAGGATGTTGCTTCAGTTTGGGATCAGCTATGATCTTGTGGCTCAACAAGAAGAAAACTAGTGTGGCACTCAGTACAGTTAAGGCAAAGTATATAGCAGTATGTTCAGCTAGTAATGAAGTTGTGTGGCTTCGAAAGTTGCTTGCAATGATGTTTGAACTCGAGTTGGAGCTGATTTGTATCTTTTGTGACAACTAGAGATGCATAAAGTTGTCTAAGAACCCCATGTTTCATGACAAGTCAAAGGCATATCAAAATCAAGTACCATTATATCCTGCAACAGATGAGGAGATAGTCGATGTATTGACCAAGCCTCTAACAAGGGTGAAGTTTCAGTACTTCAGGGACAAGCGTGGTGTAGTGCAAAACAACTTCCCTACCTAAGAGGAAGTGTTGAATTATAGATGTAAGTCCAAGGGCAATAGCATATAGAGTGTGGCAGCATCGTGTAGTCATTCACGAGCATGTTACCAACTGGGGCACAAGTCAGCCTAACCTCGCACAGGGTCAAGATACCTAGTCTTCGAGGCTGGAAGACCAGGTCATGTGGACTAGTGATGCCCAAATTTCGAGCTGGAGGGCCAACCTGAGTGGGTTGGAGAGTTCCTAGCATTGTGCTAGATGGCTAGTGTGTGCGCACTAGATCGCCTAACCCTTGTGGTTAGATGCCCCGTCACTGTGGGTTGGATGTCTAGTGGTGTCAACCAAAAGGGCTAGTCTTTAGGCTAGTCATCCAAGTTATGTGTCAGTTGGATGTCCAATTTGTGTTAGATAGATGCCTAGTTCGATGTGAGCTAGAGGAAGCCTCGTAATGACATAAGGTCTAAAAGGTCGTCGAGACCCATAAGGTATGAAAGGACAATGAGGTTGTATCAACTAGTGAGATGCTACTTATGGTGTTGAGGCCCTAAATGCTTCATGTGGATGATGGCTTACTCATTATGAACTTCTAGTGATGGGTAGATTTGTTAAAGTCAACAAGTAAATGGTCAAAGAATACAGTCGTGTAGAAACAGTGTTGAATATTGTGACAAAAGAATGCCTTACTTTCTAAGAGGGGTGTTGATGTTTTATGTAGCTTCAGAATATATTCTTATTGTATTTGATCAAGTAAAAACCCTAAAATAAACAATACTAAATTATACTTGTAATGTCGGCCCAAAAGATTCCATAAATAATAAATAAACATATTATATTGTCTCCCAGACAAGTTGATCCAGTTAAGTGAAGAATCGGCCCTACGGTGGAAAAATTCACTCCATAACAAGTATAAATAAAGGTGTCAACCTCCTCATTTGACACACAATCAAGTTCACTAAAGTCAATGAGATCAATGCACAAGAGAGAGAGAGAGAGAGTGGCAACAACTAGAGGAAAACTAATATTTTGAGGTTATCTTATCTTTGTATTTGGGGTATCTTTCTATGAGAGAGCTCTAGCTCTTCATTGTATTGACATTGTACTTTGTTAACGAATCTATACTAAAGAAGTTTTGCTGGGTTTTTTTCCCCAAGAGGGTTTCCCAAGATAAATCTGTGTGTATGTTGTGAATGTCTTTCTTTCAATGATCCTTATGCATGCAGTTATTTTGATATGAAATAAATTGAATTAAAGACTAACTAACATAACTGCTTAAGTGAAATCTCAACAACTGTTTTGCCCTGGGACTAGTGTATAAATTGAAGTACAAAACTATAATGGAAGAAATAGAACAATTCACTTTCAAACGACTCTAAACTTCCCAGAAATTAAGGAGAAAAGATATCAACCAATAAGATAAGTTATCATCCCTTCCCTGGCAACTTTTAAATGAATATTCATGTATGAAAATGAACTTTCACAACAAAAATAACAACAATTTTACAATAGTAAAATCAATCCCTAGATGTTTAATCAATTGACAATTTTCCCTTTTACTTATGTCCAATTAGGAAGATCATAAATAAATGTAAGTAACAAAATATGAAAAAGGTCACTAAAAATCAATTTGAATTGGCAAAAAAATATGTATTACTGGAAACTTCATATATAAACTCAATGATGAAGTACATGCCATAGCCTCCTCTTAAGGCTACAAAATTCAACTGTGCAAAATGCCCCAACAAGAGTAAATCATCAAACCCTAGCTCACACCAAAAATAACAAGAAAAAGAATCTCTCAAACATTAACTCCAAGGCAAGACATCCTCCTCTTCTCTTCTTTTTCAGAAGTCCACCCCAAAGTTTTCTCCCAAAACCCTAGTCTCCAATCTCCAAGTGTAAATCCTTAACCCTAAAATTCCAAGATGCTCCAAAAAACTCCAAAGTGATGTAGTTACATGAGGCAAGTCCACACCGCTCCATCCCGAGCCTCCACAAACCACCTATCTTCCAAAGAAAAGTACTAAATTGGGGTAGCCACCTCCTGCAAGAACACTATTGAATCCCTAAGCAACTCCAAGCCACGTGCCATCTAGGCTTGGAAGCCCTACTCCATGATGCCTAATACTCCACATTCCATGTAGGACATTCTCTCACCAAGTGAATCCTCCATGTGGCCTCATAAAATGCATCCACCATCCAGGCAAGAGATCTCTAGTGCCCAAAGGAAGAACATTGAGCCAACAATCAACTGAGATCAAGCATCCACTCAAGAAGTTATATCAAATATGCATATGCATCACTAACCATCTATCTTGCTACAATCCATCTCTGGCCATCCAAGGGTTGAACATACACCATGTACCCTAAATCTCGTGCAACACCCCCAAACATCTTGTAAGCACTTTTGAAGTAACCCAAAAATATAACATGATCAAAGCTTCAATGAATAGCTCATTTGGTCCAATTATAAGCACTACAAGAAAAAATTTCTCCAACTCCAAAAGGTAAAGCTCGAAAGCCCTCTTCGTGGGAAGATGCAGAGCTAGATAACAATTAAGTAGAATCAATAGACTTCCTAGGACTTGGTACCCACTCCAACAATCGTAGTTGTTCTAGTCCATGAATGTAGTGGATAAGCCACTATTATTACCACATCCTATGAGGGAGTTGCCACTCTTCTTGATTCCCAAGTATGAAAGTCCCTCTAGATCAAAACAGAAGAAACATAAATTAGTCCTTAGATTGGTAAAGAGACCAAATTTTGTTGTCTTTATCACATGCAAAGAAGCAAGTGATGGTGATGGATGCTCCAACACTCCACAATTGAGAGACTAATTGGACCAAGTCCAGAGAAATCTAGAGAAAAGGGGTATATGTGAAGTATGATATTTTATCAAGGAGAAATGGGCAAAATGCAGTCGTAGTTATAATTAGTACATGTATTTCAAGTCAGTCATTGTAACACCAACTTCCTAAGTAATTGTTAAATCTTCATTATGAACCACTTTTGTTTGCAAAGGGCATAAATTCTATTGGACGTAGTCGACAAAGCATGTCTTCTATACAAACGAGAGAGATGAATTCCTTATATATATATATATATATATTGCTGTGACAAGCACTTTACGCTTCTAAATTTATATTTCCTTGTCTGGCAAGACATCTTGCCATGCAGCAAAAACAATTGCACAATAAAAAATCATACCACCAAAAAAATTGAAGCCACCTTGATAAAAACGATTTGTTTCAACGATTTGCATTTGTTTCAACTATAAACATTACAGTGATAAACATCCAGGAGTGCATATGCATTCCTTTTCAAGTGGCAGCAAACTACAGTCCACAGTATCATTCAGAGACACCAGTAGGACCATCCATATCTCCAAATGTACAGCCAATCCAGCAAAGGGGGATGGTGAATTCTCTGGTTCACCATTTCATCAATGAAGATCACCCGTGATAAACTAATGGACCTTATCTAGTAGATTTTGGGCAGCAACAAGATAATGATATGCCGCTATACTATGCGAGACATCCTTATCTCGTCTTCCTACAATGATCTCCGAGATACATTATGTGTGTAGTAGAAACAACCATCAACATTGCTTGCAAAAACATACTGGGAAAAACCTGTAAGCAGCGTTTTGTGAATTGTAATAGCTCAGCTAAAGGGTTAGTTCAAGGTAACAGTGACAAGCTATGTTTTCTGTTACAATGCTCTGGATGTGTGATCCTCGCACTAGTTTAAGAGGATTGCCAAATTTTGTAAATCCATATACACTTTTGGTTGATCTAATATAAATAACTGCATTTTATTTACAACGGCAACATTCCCCGTCTCCCCCCTCCTACCCCCGGCAACAAAAAAAGTACATCGATTTCAACATGCTGTATTCTAAATTCAAATATTAATTTTGTTGGAAGTATCATAATTATACAAATACAATCCAAATGTCACTAATGTCTACCTAACTCTGAGAGAATTCATAGTTCTCTCGAGTATATTACACAGCACTGTACTTCAAACGACATAACAGCTCCACAACATTATGAAAGCGACCTAACACTGAATGTGACTTCGGAGAAATGCAACTGTTGCAACACGACTTCCCTCAACTCCACCGAAAGTAAAAGTTGGGTATGTCCGAACATGATCAAGATAGTGGAACAAAGGCGGCAGAGCATTATCTGATGCCAAGGAAGCTGAACGCCCTAGCAACTCTGAATTGGAAGTGCCATCAATTAAACTTTGTTGGTAGCTATTCAGTTCTTCAAGAAGTTCATCCTTTGTACTGTTACAGGAGGTAATCACCTGCATGCGAGGGAAGACAATGTTTAGATAGAATAAATATGAAAAAAGAAATAAGACATTAGACACGCTACACAATAAACTGCACACCAGTAAACCACCAGGAGCCACGAGCTTTGAAACAGAACCCCAATACATCATCCTGCAAGGAACAGACAAAAACTATTATGACAACTATACAACAAAACCTATCTGCTAACTACCTGGATTCTCATCGAATCCCAATTACTAGACTATCAGGCATGGTTAGTATCAATTTAATACAAAGATTCGTATGAATAAAGGTGGATCAACCATCATAATATGACTATGCAGGAGGAAGAAAGCATCAACAACTAAAATATCAAAAACATTAACACCGATTCTAGTATAAGAATAATAATTAGAAAAGAATTCGAATAGAGTGAAACTCTGTGACGGAAAACCCTTTAAGGTGTCGGTTTCCTCTCTGGGAGTGTTTCTGAAATGGGAATGCTTGAGAAAAATATGAGAAACATTTTTTTTGTTTTCTGTTTCCAATGTTGGGCTCCACTGTAACCCACCAAAAACATAAAATTGTTTAGGTTGCTTTGTCTCTATGTGACGTTTGTGAGTTGATAATTGAGCTACAGAATAAGGGGCGTTCATAGGAGATATTTTCTGAGAAATCTGAGGGTTTCTCTGTTTTGAAGATTTTTTCTGAGCTTTTATTATTTTATGAATCTTTGCTATTCAGATTTCTTCACTCTTCAGGAAATTATACTTCTTCATTATTCTGAGAGACTAATGGCTGCTTCTGATTCATGTACTTCTATGGAAGAGACTTCAAGTTCCAGCAAATTTTGGTTATGCAGTGTGTATTGTGAGTCTGTCTTGAATTGATGAATCCTTATGCTTATCTATGCACATCGAAATGCTTAATGCTCTCTCTCTCCCCTTCCCCATTTCCTAACAATTTTCAAAGTGGTGTTAAGGCTTTTAGACGTAAAATTTTCAGCACTCTCCCGTCCCAGTTTCAACCTCCATTTTATACATTGTTTAATGCCCAACCCAATTTATCTTTCTGCTGCAAATTAAGTTATTTCTCATAAACAATATATGACTGAAACACAAGAAGAATTTTTACAATTTAACAAGCAGCAATTTAAAAAACTCATTCACACATAAAAATTCATACTCAGGAATTTTTTATCAAATGGCTCAGGAAAAACCCCAACCTCTGGGGAAAACCTGTGAGAGAGAAATTCTTTATTTATCTTTCAAAAATACAGCAGTAAGCAAAAAATTTCAGTCACAACTTATCTCAACCAGACGATTAAAACCAGCCTCAAAATTTGTGCCAAAATAAAAATGTCAAACTCAGAAATTTCTGTCTGCAACCTCCTCGATTTTTGTGCTGCTATAGGGCTGCACAGACAGGCTGTACGACCTGTACTGTACAGTCTGCCTCAAAATTCGTGCCGGCTGAAACTGGAGAATTTCTACCTTGAAATTTGTGTCCACCTGTCTGCCTCGATTTCTGTTCCCTGTATGGACTGAACCATACTGTACAGACAATATGGTACAGCTGCAATAAATGCTCTTCACTGCTGCCTCGATTTCTGTGCCATGTGACTGCCGTACCTTCACCTCGATTTTCGTGCCATAGAAAAAATGCTTCAGCTGCAATTTTCCCTCTTGCTCAGAAATTCAACTTTCTCTCTCAAAAATGAATGAATGCCTCTTCACATGGAAAATTTGCCTTTTAGGTAAAACTGGGAGGGTGAGTGAAAAGTCATATAATCCAAGGGCCCAAATTAGATTAGATGAGTGGTTGTGATAAAATCACTTTTCTCCACAAATTAAAATTTTAAATTTTTACTTAATGTACACTTTAATCTCTAAAGTGCATTTAATACTCATCTCAAGTCATTAATATAAAGTCCATGTGACATGACCCATTTTTCTAGTGACTTGGGGAAAGGTCACCAAGGGTAACAACTCCCAAGGTATAAAATTTCAACATTAGATGGCACTATGCAACTAGGACCAGCACAAATCATGTATAGCAGTAATTCGACTGTATGCAGAGGATAGTTGGATATAAGTTATAACCCAAGATTATCAAAGTATAATTTCTTTGCATAATCTTTCACGCACATTTGGCAGTGATTCTTTAATTGGTTTATTTGACCTTGTAGTGCTCCTATTAATTAAGGTGGATTCTACATTTGGGGTATCATTTTTCCTGCAGGAAAGATCCCATGGATGTATCCAAAAGAAACTTCAATTGTCATAGATCATCTCTGAAGCATTTATTTAAGAGTCCCTCATTATAAAATAAAGCATCCTCATGCTCGTGGCTGAAGATTTCAGTCTTCTTGGATTACTCTGTCTCAAGTTTGAACGGCAAGAGAGGAGACTTTTCATGGGATCTCTCTCTGCAAGATAGAGGCCTGCTACCAAGCATGTTTGCAAGGAAATTAGGGTGTCTGCAGGACCATAATTGAATGAAGAGTGAGAAATAGGAGACTAAGGGATTAGAAAAGGTGTGTCAAAGAGGTCAGCCTGTGAGGTACTGGTGCCTACAGATTCTTTGCTGTTCTTTTTCTTCAGGTATGCAAAGATCTTTCTTGGCCTGGTAACAGCTGTAGAAGTTACATTATTAATAGTTTGGAGTCCTGACTCCTGACTTCATACTTTCAAAATTCTCTCTTTCTGAGTTAATACATCTTTAAAAAGTTTGGATATCAAAGACATAATGGTAAACAAACTAATCAATTCCCCCCGTTCTTTTCTTTTCTAATTTGAGCAAAAATGTTTCCTTACAAAACAGAAATAAAAGTTAACATGAGACTACCTTCTTTCAATACAGACCTTGAATAGGGAAAAGTTTCATACGTATGAATGTTATCACAATGACATGAACAGTATCCTTGTGCATTGTCATTATCATCATATTATACCCATACCCAGCATAAATTATGGTTTCCAGTAATGCGCAACACTAGGTAAAATTTCTTATTGAAATGCATGTCCAATACAAGACCCATACCTTTTAACTGCACCATCAGGATGAAGTCCAATAGCATCTAATGTCCCTTTATCATTGACAAGTCTAAACTGCCTCTGTAGTTTGGACTCCAATACATCATCTGCCTGAATGAAAGGAATCATGCAAAAGCCATGTGTCTATTAAAAAGGAATAAGGATGGCAATTTGAAAAATAAATAAGCTTTGTCCCTTAGTAATTGCTAAGCTTGCGTAGTAGCATCCAAACCTCAACATGAACAAGTATCCTAGCAAAGAGCATGTCTAGTTACTCTCTGTGCAATCAATGGAACATTTTCTAATTACTCAGTGTTGTAGATTAGGACTGTTACATGGAGATTTTTTTCTTTGAAAAACACTACTTATATTAACAAAAAAATATGATACATACATAATGTACAACCAAGCACAAGATAAACTACTTGGTTGTGTCGCCCTTGGATGGAGATATGTTCCAAAATATGGAGATTTCAATGAGCAGAGGACTGCTGGAGTTAGCTCTCCAGTGTTTGAGAAAGTGTTACCATAAAGAGCATAACCTAGGATGTAGAAACATAAGATACATCCTGCATATGCAAATCAATCACTTGGTATGATTTTGAAATAGCTTGCTAACCTGTTACTAACTACCGACTTATACAGGAATATAGCCATTCAACGAGGATGCAGAACAGAACTGACCAATCATAGATTCACAGAAAATCGGAAAGCAAGATAATTTTCATTAAGAATGGGTAAAAGGCTTTAATTTTCACATTTATAAACCTTCAAAAATGGAATGTCCTCTATGGAATACTAACGCACATCTTCTACTTATGCTTACATATCCAGCACATAAAACTTTTGTGTTCCCTTCAAGTGCCCATTAAATTGTTTGACCATAATATGAGAAAAAAATGCTTTTCAATTGTCGAAATGTGTTGCTACTGTGGTTAATGAATAAGAGGTGCAACCTTACTTCATAAGACAACTTGTTTGACCATAGTTAAGAGAGGACTTGTAAAATGGTCAAGGAGTTGCAAGATATGTTAACTGCCTATAAAATGGTAGCTTGAGATTATTTTGACAAGCCTATCTGGATTTTGGCATT
>LPNX010487994.1:446928-458485 GCA_001517045.1 Pseudotsuga menziesii | reverse complement strand
AAATTTTAATATATATTTTAAAAAATATATATATATGTATATAAAACGTATCCTACGTGTCCTGATTCCGGGGTCACCGTGCCCGTGTCGGACACCTCGAATCCCTGTGTCCTTCGTGTCCCGTGTCCCTGTGTCAGGTGACTTAGCATGGAACTGCTTTTGTGGTCATTTGTTGGATATTAATAAAAAATTTACAATTCTCCCATCATCTAGAGGCACCAAGAGACAAACTAATAGCAGCATTGCTTTCAACTCAAGATCAATGCAAACCCGTTGGACCATCCCCCCTTCCCAATGACCTAAGCATCAAATGCCAAACCGAAGCCCTTACCAGTAAGCAGACTTGTTCATCCAGCTAGACCAAATCCCTTAACGATAGGTAGATGAGATAATCCAACCCGATTGGATCCTCTAGCAGTAGGAAAACGAAATCATCAAGACTCCAACGACTAGTGACCCCTTCCAGGAAACAACTTAAAGGGAAATCTAAATGCTCCCCAGCTATCCCTCCAGGCATCATTCTATCCTAAGTTTTTTTTTCATTCGGCCTCAAATGCTAGGAGAGATGGATATAGCAAACCATGACATACCCACATCATTATTTGCTTTCCAAGTCTTGGATCCATCCCCTTTGAATATATGTATCTGTATGCAATTACTTGCTCTCGGAGATGAGGACTTTCAAGCTTTAACATAGATCCATACTTCACTTTATGTATCTTTCTTTTTATAGGAGATGGTTTAGTGCTCCCACTTTGTATTTAAAACACTGTATTTAGCAATCCCACTGACCAAATTGTGATGATCTGTTGGACATTGATAAAAAAAATATTATGATGCTCCCATCAGCTAGGGGCACCCAGAGACAAACCGATAGCAGCATTGCATCTAACTCTAGATTAACGTAGCGTCACAGACACAAGGGACGACATCCCTTCACAACGATCCTAAGCATCAGTGCCTGACCAAATCCCTTACCAGCAGGCAAATGAGATCATCTAGTTTGACCCGATACCTTACCATTAGGTAGACAAGATTATCTACACTCCAGCAGTGAGTGACTCTTTCAAGGCAACAACTCAATGGACAGTCTAGATCTTCCCCGGCTCTCCCTTCGGACAACATTCTATCCTATTGTTTCTTCATTCGTCCTCAAGTACTAGGAGAGATGGATCTAACAGACCATGACATCCCTACATCATTATTTTCTTTCCAGTTCCTAGGTCCATAACCTTTGTACATCTCTCTCCTAGTGTGGTTGCTCACTCTCAAAGATGAGGGTTTTCAAGCTTTAGCATAGATCCATACTTTACTTTCTATATCTTTCCTTTTATAGGAGTTAGATTAGTGTTGCTTTGTATTGAAAGAATTGTACCCATCAATCCAATTGACCTACTTTTGTGGTCATTTGTTGGACAATAATAAAAATTGCTCCCATCAGGTATACGCAACAAGAGACAGATTGATAGCAGCATTGCTTTTGACTCTAGATCAATGCGGACCAGTGGGAGCATCCTCCCATCCAAATGATCTAAGCATCAAATTCATATCAGATCCCTTACTAGTAAGCAAATGAGATCATCCAGCCAATCTAGATCTCTTAGCAGTGAGTAAACGAGATCATCCAACCAGACCAGATCCCTCAGCAAAAGGAAGAGGAGATAATTTAGACTCCAACAACAGGTAACCCCTTCCAGGCAGTAGCTCAATGGACGGTCCAAATCTCCCCCCAACTCTCCTTCCAAACAGGATTCTATCCTGAGGTTCTTAATTCAATCTTGGATGCTAGAAGAGATGGGTCTAGCAGACCATGACATACCTCAATCATTATTTGATTTGAGTTCCTGGATCCATCACCTTTGTACATCTCTCTCCGAATGCAGTTGCTCGCTCTCGAAGACAAGGGTTTTTAGGCTTCAGCATATATCCATACTTTGTTTTTTGTATCTTGCTTTTTATAAGAGCCGATTTAGTGCTACCACTTTGTATTGACATCATTGTGTTAGTTTTTGTACCTAGGCAGATGTTCCCTAGGTGACTTTATTTTGCCCAAGTCACTTAAAGAGGGAAAAAGGTGACCCTCACATTAAATGTCACTTAATGAGACTTTATAACCATAAAGTCACTTTTTGATAAATTTAAGTGAGTGAGAGTAATTTTATTTATGAGAAATAAATAAAAGGGATTTTTACTCTCATTGATTCTCATCCGTTGGATTAGATTGCTTTTCCACCATTGGATTAGAAACTCACTTAGGTCAAACAAAAAGGCTAAGGGAGGCAAAAGGACATTCACTTTTCATTTCAGGAGAAGAGAAGGAAGAGCTGAGAGAGAAGGATTTTCGAGCTAGGGTTTTGGCTCATTTTCCAGGAAAAATTTATGCACAGAAATCGAGGAGTACAAGGCATTAACTCAGGCACAGAAATCGAGAAGATAGTACGGCCTCATTAATGCTGTACGGCTGCACTCTGCTTGCACAGAAATCGAGGGATAGTACGGCTCATTAAATGCTGTACGGTTTGCATTAATTTTCCAGCACATAAATCGAGGAGTTTTGGGTCTGTACGGCCTGCATTAATTGCTGTACAGACAGCATTAAATTTGCACACAGTTCGAGGGTACGGATGGCACAGAAATCGAGGGTACGGCCCTGCAATAAATGCTGTACAATTTCTGCACAGAAATCGAGGTCAGTTTGAAGTGTACGGACTGCATTTATTGTTGTTTGGTTGGCTCAGAAATCGAGGAGCTGTTCATGCAGAAAAATCGAAAAAGTTTGTTGCTGGTCAAATTCTGGGTTGAGATAAGTTGGAATATTTGACTGTAAATTTAATGTCTGATTTTTTGCTGAAGGAAATAATAAATCTCTCCTCTCTCTGACTGGTTTTCCCCGTGGGGGTTTTTCCAGGGC
The DNA here is from genome assembly GCA_001517045.1 of Pseudotsuga menziesii. Taxonomy (NCBI): domain Eukaryota; kingdom Viridiplantae; phylum Streptophyta; class Pinopsida; order Pinales; family Pinaceae; genus Pseudotsuga; species Pseudotsuga menziesii. Next base: position 455,574 of record LPNX010487994.1, on the reverse strand, counting down.
TGATTAGCCAAAAATATCTGAGTCAAATATTTTATGGTGTGACTGTCCAAATGTTTATTTCTGCCTGTTAGTAGTTTTCTGTGTGTTTAAAATTGTTCAGAAAATTTTTTGTAAGTAGCTTCAAGCCTATGCAAAACCGGCTGAAGTGAAAAACACTAAATGTGCATTTAAACCAGCAAGCAGTGAACTCAGATTTTCTACACATTGTACTTGGCAGTCCCATTGACCTATTTTTGTGGTTATTTGTTGAACATTAATAAAATTATATTCTCTTGTCTACCAAAAATTAAAGACTCCGACAGTTTTTCCCAGCACATGCAAATTGATCCACAAATTTGAGTGTCACTTTAAATTCTTGGTGACTAAGATATCATATTTGTATTTCCTATAACAACACCCACCAATACTATTACTTCTATTCACATCCACAGGTTGATCTTTAATTCTACACAGTGTTTGGATATTGTCATGTTACAATCTATGAACGACTGCACTTCTGATTACCAAAATCGAGTCGGATTATGAGTCTCGAGCATATATTTATGTTTGTTGACCCTGTAGCCTTGGACAAATTCATCCAAATGATATGGCCCACAAGCAAGGAAAATTGCAGTGACAACAAGCCTCTGTGTATTTTTCTAAGAAAATAATTCCTTTACAAGAATTGCAACCTTTACTTCCTTAAATATCTGATGGTGTGATAGTAGTAGGTATGTTCACCTTCTTGTTAACTGAATATTTTATTCTTCTTTTTCTTTTTCCTTCTTCTTTTATTCTTTCAATAAAATTTGACTTTTATATGGCCAAAGCCTGGTGTGTGGTACCGACCAGGATAAGAGAAACTCTAATAGATGTGCGGCCAAAAGCCAGATTGTGGTCAAAAACTCAAGGGTCAGAAAAACTCAAAAAAATTTGGGTGTGGCCAAAAGTTGGATCAAAATGTAGCTCTGATACTAATGAAATGAACAGAAGTTCATTTACTGGCAACTATCCAACACAACGATAAACAACAGAAACCCATATAGGACAACCAATAAATATATTGAATAAGATATATGATAAAATTGATATATGCAATGCCATGCAATGGTATACTTCTAGCATTGACTAGTCATAATCGTTGAGGAGTCATGTCCCTTGGTTAGGTCATGTCTTTTCGTTAGGATGTCTTCCTTCATATAGGAATTAGGATGTTTATGTATCTACATACTTATGTTCATTTCATGGAGGTGATATGGAGGAGCTTGTAAATGCAAGTCTTATCAAGCTTATCCTTAAAGGCGTTAAAAAGGATTTGGTAGGAGGTAGGTGTCCTATTATTCTCCTATAAAATCCTTTCCAAAGCATTGGCCAAAAGGATTAGGTTCACACAAATAGTCCAGAAGGTGTTAAATTCTGTGCCTAGGAAGTTGTTCCACTAATGATTTTGCCTAAGTCACTAGAAAGGGGGAAAGTTCACATGACCTTTGTATTAATGACTTGAGATGAGCATTAATTGCACTTTAGGAATTAAAGTGCACTTAATGAAAAATTTTAAAAGTGGTCAAGTGAAATTAATTTTTGGAGAGATTTTTCTCATTCGTCCATCTAAACCACTATGGGCCCTTGGACTAGATCGCCATTCAACTACCCTGAAATTTTTATTACAGGCAAGCAGTGTTACAAATATCGCCCGATTTCTCGCGAGTTGCCGAGAAATCGCGATTTTTACTGAGCGGCGATTTTTTAAAAGAAAATCGGGCACCAATATCGGGCCGATTTCTGTCCGAAATATCGCCGGAAAATCGTCGTCGACTCGCGATTTCAAGAGTGGTCTTCCTCTTCCACACTTGGCTATGTTCAGAATTCTTGTTTTGTTCATGCCTTGGCCACGACACTCCCCATTGTAGTTGCTTTATTCTCCCAGACTCTCAAATTGGATCATCTACATATGTGGCCTTCCTTTAGTTTTTCAATCAGTGTTACAGAACTCGTGAGTTTGACTTGGCTCTGCAGCAAAACGATCCGATCCCGCTTCGAGCGAGTTTAACTTCGATTGACCGATTTCTAAGTCACGGGATTCAACGTTTTCATCGTCATTTTCAATTTCTCTCCTCTCCAGATTGACTGTGGTCAATGGTGCGTGGTGGTCGTTTTCGAGTTCTCTCCTCTCCTCTATCCACACGACGCCAAACAAATTGAAATCTATGATCATTTTTCTTTTCAAGATCTCTCCTCTCCTCTATCCCAGCTACAACAGACATAGTGAAGGGTGAACGATGATGGATTTCAACTTTATATGTGTGTGTTAATTTTTTATATATTAAATATCTTGTTTTGTTTTATGTTATAAATTAGAATATATTATTCACTAAATGTTATTTATTATATATATTAAATATTAATTATTTTTATGATATGTTAAATATATTAAATATAGTTTTTTATATATAATTATATATGATATGTTAATATATAATCAAATATAATTTATATTTTAATAATATTAATATTAACTAATCTAATGTTGAATCTCATTTAATAATATTAGTAGGACTAGGACATGATCCATTTTGATGTGTGATGTATCTCTAGACATCTTAAGACTCATATATCTTATATATCAGTTTTCTTTCCATATTCATGTGGCAATGTGTTTATTTGATGTTATTGTTGCTTTAGATGTTTAAAAAATTGAAAAAAAATGAATATTTTTGTGTTTTTTAAGTTTGCCGATTTTTGCCGAGATATCCCGAGACGATGTTTCCTGGACCCTACCGATTTCCGCGCCGCGCCGATATTTGTAACATTGCAGGGAAGTTCATGTGAAGAGGGATTTTTCATTCCAAGCGATTTGGAGAGAAGTTCTTCATGAGTTATTGGAGAAGTCAACCAGCAAGAGAGAGAGATTCCTAGCACGATTTCCAAGGGACTGAAATAGTAGAGAGACATGGCACAAATCCCAACACAGCTGGCACAATAATCGAGGCAGGATATTTCTGAATTTAATGAAGCCATACAACATTTAATGCAGTTGTTCCATACAGGCAGGTTGACATCCCGTACAATACGATTTTCAAATTGAGTGGCATGAAAATCGAGGAAGGAAGTTGTTATAGTGTTGGCACAATTTTCCAGGCCAGGTGTGGTACAAATCCCGAGAAATTTCCAGCAGCCCTATGGGCATGAATTCCCAAACAACCAAACTGTACAATAGGCACAGATTTCGAGGAAGAATTCTGGCTGTACCATACATCCTGTGAAGAGAATTGTTGGCACAAAATTCAAGGCAGTGGGAGCACAATTTTAAAATTTAGAGGCAGCTTCAAATCTGTTTTGGAAGTGAATTGTGGACACAGTTGTCGAGATAAGTTAGTCAATTGATTTTGTCATATACTGTTGTACTTTTCACTCTGAAGAAATAAAATTAGCTCTCTCAAACAGGTTTTCCCCTTGTGGGTTTTGCCTAGGCAAATTGCCAAAATATCAGTGTGAAAATTTCATGTGAGTGCAAATTTTGATTTTATACTTGTAAAATTTTGGTGTTCATCTTGTGTTTCAAGTTCTAGTATTGTTTATGGAGAAACAACTCATTTGCAACACCTAAACTCTATGGGTTGTGTTGCCGCCTAATTCGCACCTCAAGTCACGTGGCAGAAATCTTCAAGCAACTGGATGCGACCTTGGGGGCAAGCAAGAGTCAAGTGTTGTCACTTGATCTTGACTCCTCCGTCTAGGCTCTCTCCTAGCGAAGCCAAGGGAGCTGGTCCCTAGTAAAATCAACTATGGTGTTTAATCTATAACAATATAACAATTAGTCTAGGAGATGAGATCAAATAAAAACCTTGAAACAAAGATAACTGCAAAATATTTTATAAAATAGCATAAATAACATTCCACACAACACAAAGATTAACTTAATAAAGAAAAATAAGCAAGATTGCCAAAATAGACCAGTGCCAGTGGAGTGCTTGTGTAAAGGGTTGCTAGTGAAGTCTAGTGAAGTATTGCAGTTGTCTCAGTTGGTCAGTTTTAAGATTATTAAGTGAGTAATTAGGGAGTGGGTCAATTCTTGGTAAATTTTATTATTAATGTTGTAATGATCTTTCTTATTAAGGGAAAAAGGGTATTCCAGATATACTCGGAGGTACGAGGAATGTGTCCAGAGTTACCAAGAAGTGGCTCTCACAGTGACATGTGGGCTAGATGGAGTGTCACAGAACAATGTTCAACGCTACACCAAACGAGGGTGTAGCCTAACGGCAGCCTGCAGTCACTTTCTAGTAGTTCCCGCTTCACTTGCAGAATTTCCCCACAACTTAGTACAGTCACATAAGTGTCGTATTTTCACTTATAGAAATTAATTGATGTGTTTTGCTAATTACTAGTCACTTCAATCCCTTTCCAATTGTCCCACCGATCCAGCCAAAGGCCTGCAGTGGTCACAAGAGCATATGGGGTCTTGAAGTCTTGGATATTTTAAGTTTTTTAAAGCTAAGTGTAAGTTTTTTAAATCTCAATGCCAATACTCGTTACCAACAACACAACCAGATTGATTAATTTTACTTTAGGAACTTAAAATAAACTGGAAAAATAAAGAAAAACTAAAAAAATTAAAAAATGAAACAGTGTGAATCCCCCCTAGGGAATGGGGTGTGAGCACTTGGCTGCCCACTTGCTTCTCTTTTTACAATGATTAGAAGAAAGAAGGACGTGTGTTCCTTTGTAGAATAGGAACGACAAGTTTTTACAATTAAGGGCCTTTGAGAAATGGCCAATGAAAGCAGTATGAGAAGAGGGCTTCCGGTTTGACTTGGATCTTCAAAATTTTGCCAAAGTGCCTCTTTATCAGACCAATCTCTGCTACAAAACAACGAACAAATTTTTATTTAATATGATAGAAAATCATATTAAAACATAAAAATTTGATCAAAAATAATTAAGTACTTTAAAGATAGAAAATTTTAGGAATCAAACTAGTACTTGCTTGCAATCAGATCTTGAAAAATAAAACTTTAATGATCAAATCTAAATCTTTAAATTTGCATATGTAAATCAGAGAGCTAAGATATTCCAATATTTCAGTGAGATTCGAATATGCAAAAAATGAAAACTAGTAACCAAAATTTGAATTTTTTAAAGGGACGGAAGAAGGAAAAGAAAGATGCCCCAAAGCTTTGAAGTTTGGGCAATGGAGTCCTCAAGTAGAGAGCGGAGGGATTTAAATCTTCTTAAACAAATCGCACAGATATGGTGGAATCAAACAAGAACCAGCACTCCTCCATGCTAGATATCCTTGCACAGCTTGAACAATACTACACCAAAGCATTATATCCAGGAGTATTTAAGCAAAAGACTAGATAGTGTGCATACAAACAAGTAAAACATACAAATCTAAGATCTCCTCACATAAATAACTCAGAGAAACAAATAAGAAACTACTTATTTATCCTCTTCTACCAATTATCATTAATCCTTCAAAGACCGGTTAGAACAACAAAGAATGCAGCAAGAAACTGATACAGTTATACGGTTATACCTCATATAACATAAGAATTCACCACACACTGATGCCCGACACAAGTATGCCTCAAAAGCCTTCACTTTATTTCTCAATGATAATAAACTACAACATACAAGAGTAGAGGTTCAATTCCCAAATCATCCGTCCAGAATGAAGAGAGGTTGCATGCTTAAATAGAAATCTGGCAAAGAGAGGGGAAAGCATCTCCTCGAGGATGTGCTAGCTCCAAGTGAGTTGGTTGTGGGTTGGAGAAAGGTTGGAATGAGTTGGATAAAGGAAAAAGGAGAAGCAACTTCCAAAACTTTGGAATCCACATCACCCAAACTTCCCTCTCTCTTGGGATTTGCGCCCCCACTTGGAGAGAAAAGTTCCAAATTCAAAAAACTCTTCGAATTGGCAACATCTGACTTGTCCCTCTTGCCCAGGTACTTGCCATCACAATTTCTGCATTCTCCACTTCTTCATCTACTGATTCCAGTTGTTCTTTGATCTAGGAGACCCTTGTGAAGTATGATTGGATGGTCTCCTCATTCTGGATCTTTACATTCTTCAACTGGTTCCTTAGAGTCATCTTCTGATTGATGTTCTTCCCTTCAAACAGTTTGGTTAGGGCATCAAACATAGCTTTAGGTGTCTTGAGGGATGACACATGTGGTATGAGGTGATCCTTCATAGAATCAGCAATGATCCTCTTTGCCATAACCAACTTCTTCTTATGTAAGGCCTTGGCCTCATCTCCTTCTGAAACTAGAACCTCCTCACTGATATAGGAGTCCAACTCATTTTCTTCCAGGGCTAGGGAGATCCTATACTTCCAAACTCGAAAGTTATCAGCTCCCTCAAGCTTTTCATCAAGCTTGGTATGATGAGACATCTTAACTGAGAACCTCAAATGGAAATACAAAAGATTTAGATCTTACCAGGTTAAGATGTCGGATCTAGATTTGGAGTTGAAATCCTGCAGTGCTGGTTCAGGAGCAGATTAGGGTTTTGCTTTTCCGGAGTTCTGTCCAACCAAATGCTTTGATTTTGATCCCTAACTTCGATTTTGGGGTGGAGATCAATCCAGGCCTGGGCTCACTGAAAAATTCCACTTCTGTGAAAAGCCCTAATTTCCGGCAGTAGTGTCGGGTCCAAAACTGAAAAACCTCATAATTGGATTATGTTTCGATAGAAAGATGCACCCCAGGGAGGAGAGATATTCCACCCTTCTTTTGCTGAAAATTTGTGGAGAGAGATCCACAAAATAGGAAGCCCTAATTCCCGCAGCTGCATAGTGTCTTCTTCTCAGGTTAGCTCTGATACCATGTTAGATTTTTAACATTAAGCTAGCATATCATTAGGATCTTTAGCTGAGAGAACAACAAGCACAGCAATCAAACACAAGAGACAATGAACATAGTGTTTCTTCCTCGGGGAAACCATAAATGGAGAAAACCCTGCAACTTCCTCAGAGATAGAATCAGCACCAAAAGTGAAACCCACAAACAGTAAGATGATCTCCCGACAGCAATAACCTCTTTCTTCCTTGCCCCAGTGTCTTTCTCTTCCTCAGTTATGCACTACAACTGAGTGTGAGTGAGTGTGTGATAAATAGAGAGGCTAGCTCTCTATTTATACTAATTCTCGACTTGACTAAACCCAACTAGGGCCGACTTCACTAGGTGAATCTAATAACCCTAGTGCCCCAGAACTGCGGGGACTTTAACCCTTAGACAATAGGAGGGTTACCCACCTTGACTTGACATGACTTGTTTACATTATAGAAACTCCCGATAGGAACCTAGAGGCATGACATGACTCAAGTACATTACAAATACATCCCGGAATAAACATCAGGTTACAATACATAAAAAATACAAGTGAATACATTCCAAAGTTACAATTACATCAACATTAGTTAGGTGTCTAACTTAAGTGGCATGGTGCTTCACTCTTAGTGTCATCAATGCTTCACCCTTTCGTGCCATCAGTGCTTCAATCTCAGTGCCATCAGTGTTTCACTTTTAGTGCCATCTATGCAACATTCTATTATTAACTTTTGCATGGATCTTTCAAGTTAACTGATGCATGCTTATTTACAGCTGATGCTTCAACATAAACCTTATCAATTCGAGTTCATTGGAGGCATATTTAGACAATTCGAATCCATTCTCTCTCTATGCTTTATCTCTTTATCATTTAATATTTCTTGCATGGTCCACATGTGTATTAATTATTTATCCATCTTATCATATCATACTCAAAAGAATTATCACACATACTGATGATCATATCATATTACCTTGGGTTATATAATCATATGTTAAAGTAGATCACTCTAGGGGTAGCTAATCCCTGAAGGAGACTTATAGCACTCAGTGACCATGACTAGTAATAATACATCACATAGTATTTCCACTTTACCAAGTAAAGTTTTCCTTACCTCAACAAATGGAGGTCCACCTGAATGAGTATCCACTATGAATGACTTCATTAGGATCATTGCTTGATATAACTCACAAGCCCATCTCCAGTTAAGAAGATCAATATCATAGGGTACCAGCTATGAGAATCATTGACTTGATACAACATAATTCTAGACTTGATACAACACAAGTCTCCAATACTGGCATCCCACCTCAACACATAAGGATATAGATAGAACTACACAAGCCTTGACTTGATACAACACAAGTCCTAGAGAATGACTCTTGATGCTATACAATCAACAATCCCTTGTTGACTGGTCATTCTTTGAGTGCATCCACCACCGACACTTGGTAAGTTGGTACATTGACAGTGGAGCCTCGAGCCACATGACAGGTGCTCGAGAGATGTTTTCTGCGCTTTCACAGACTGGCATGGATGTAGAGGTAGTGTTGGGGGATGACACAATTGTCAGAGCAGTTGGACGTGGGACCATTACCTTTCAGAGGGAGTGTATGAGTCTCATGACCTTGGGGAATTTCTTCTATCGTTGGGCTAAAAAAGAACTTGATATCAGTTTCCACGATCGAGGACAGAGGACTTGGGGTGTACTTTCTGGATGGACATGTGCATGTTTCTGTTAGTTTTTCAAGCATATATATATTCGAGCAAAGTGTTTACTGTTCTTTTACTTTTCTTCCACTTTAAACAAAACTTAGATCTTTAAATCAACG
>LPNX010487994.1:422144-441266 GCA_001517045.1 Pseudotsuga menziesii | reverse complement strand
TTAACTAACTCAAAACTCCACGAGACTAAAGCATGGGAAGACAACTCGACTTGTCATGACTTAACTGAATGATGCTCTCAACATCGACTTAAGACTTAGGCTCAAAGAGACATATTCATGGTGGATGAATTTATTCGTGCCAATGCACTAGATCAATACATTTATTTACATAAGGAAGATTGTTTGTTTCTAGCTCATAGGAATTTTACATTCAACCTAACTTTTGCTAGATGCCTTGGCTTTTGCAAAATGCTCACAAGGCTTCCTGTCTTGACTTTTGGCGTAGCTCACAAGGCTTGTTCGTTTGCCTTGACTTTTGCCATGACCTCTCAAGACTTACCGACTTGACTTTTGGTATGGCTCACAAGGCTTGTTCATTCGCCTTGACTTTTGCCATGACCTCACAAGACCTACGAAGGCATTATCACTTTCGTTCTGACTTTTGTCTTGGCTCACAAGGCTTGTATGTTCACCTTGACTTTTGCCATGACTCACATAACTTGTTAATCTCCACGTCTCCCTGGCTAGCTTCAGGGTGGTCACTTATGACCTCAGACCATGGAGAATGCCTACTGATGCTGATTTCAACAGTTTCCCCCAAGGTTGTGAGACCATCTGCCTCTTTTGCCATTGGAGTCAGATGTGGGAAGTTGTACAAGCTCTTATTTCAGCCCCACCATACTTTGGCACATAGCAGCAACAGTGATCTTTGTGAGTTGTGGCATAGGAGGAGTTCAGCACAAAGCACAATGATGTCAGAGGGTGTGATCTGGGAAAGTACACCAAGATTACTTTTCCAAGTAGTGATAGCAGGTCAGCAGAAGTGCTTGATTTGATACATTCATATTCGTGCAGCCCGATGTCATATGTTTCCTTGATAGGTTTTGAGTACTATGTGACATTCATCGATGACTATTCCAGGAAGACCTGGATCTACTTCCTGAGGAGCAAGAAATTTGAGGTGGCCTTGCAAAGGTTCCAAACTAGAAGGAGGATTTGGGCACTCAAATTAGACAATGGGGGTGAGTATACCTGCAAAGAATTCGATAAGTTTTCCAAACAGGAGGGCATATGGAGGCAATTGACATTTTTATACACTCCTGAGCATAATGGAGTGGGAGAAAGGAAGAACACAACAATTGTGGGAGCAGCGAGAGTCATGATTCATGATCAGAGTCTTCGTTTCTTCCTTTGGGCCGAGGCATGTAGTACAACTATATACCTTCAGAACAGGAATCCCCATTATGCCTTGGGGAGCAAGACTCTTGACGATATGTTCACAGGAAAGAAGCCTAAGGTTGGTCATTTTACATTTTTGGTTTCTTGACTTATTCTCATGTCCCTTCTAAGAAGAGGACAAATCTAAAGTAGGGATGATTTTAAGGAACCATACTTATTTAAAAGTGTATAAATGTTGGTGAATAATACCAATTCTTAAAACGCCAACTATAAAATGTTTGGCGATATTTTTCAAAAAATATTTTAATTTTCAAGGCTTTTATATTGTTTATATAATAATTTGGCGATTTTTAGGGTGAAAAACGTTTACCCCATCAAAATTGGGCGAAACAGGGCTTCAAAAAATGCAAAATGGCGATTCTTTTTTTGGAGAAAACCCCTTAAAAATAGCCCATGGGCTAAATTTCACCCCTAAAACTATCCCTAATCTAGAACCCACTGCAGAGAAGGGCATCTTTGTGGGCTATGATGAGACTTTGAAGGCCTTCATCATTTATCTTCCTGCCCAAAGGAAGGTTGTTGTGAGGCAGGAAGTGAGACTTGAGGAGGAGAAATCCTTCAAGTCGTCTAGAGAGTCAGAGCAAGAGGAGCAATATGCTCCCACACCTCAAGAAGTTACTTAGGGTCTAGCAGTTCAGAGTGCAGGATCACAGGTTTCCAGAGTGACAAGGCCACAGATTACAAGCACGGGTTCAGTGGTTCAGCCAGCAGGTATTGCAGGGACAAGTTCTTGTTCACAGGTCACAGGTTCACTAGTTGCAATTACCAAATCACAGAGTTCACCAGTGGCCAATTCACCAACTACTGATCCACAGGTTTCTGGTCCATCTACTTCTAGCAGTTCTTCAAAGGATGGGCGACCAGTTTGGGAGCCACCTTCAGGGAAGAGGAATACCAAGTGGCTTTGTGATACCCTGAAGGAAGCATAGTCATTTGGAGTGCCCAAGGGACCAATGAAAGACATTGTGATGCCAGACAGGTTAGGTATGGCATTGGTTGCTAGGCTTAGTGATTCGGTGCCTTCTACATTTGAGGAGGCCTCTCAGCATCATGTTTGGAGAGATGCCATGATTAGAGTACCATTCCATCATGAAGAACGATGTATGGGAGATTGTATTAACAACAGAGGGGAAGTCAATGGTGACTTCCAAGTGGATTTACAAAGGTGAAACATGTTGCAGATGGCAACGTAGAGAAGTTCAGGGCTCGTTTTATGGCACGAGGGATTTCACAAGTAGAGGGAGTTGAGTATGATGAGACCTTTGTGCCAGATGCTCGATATTCCTCAATCATATTAGTGATCTCCATAGCAGCAGAGATGGGTTGGAAGATCCACCAGATGGATGTGAAGACCACATTTCTCAATGGTCTTCTTCAAGAGGAGGTTTATTTGGAGCAGCCACAAGGCTTTGAGATCCATGCAAGAGATTCTCATGTTTGCAAGCTAAAAAGGCCTTGTATGGTCTGAAGCAAGCTCCTCGAGCTTGGTATTCCAAGATTGATTCTTACTTGTTGTCAATGGGATTTCAAAGGAAAGAGTTTGATCCCAACCTTTACTACATTGTGGTTGGTGGTGATCCGCTCATTCTTTTGTTGTATGTCGATGACTTGTTTATCACTAGGGAGGAGCGTCTCATTGTAGCTTGCAGGAGAGATCTTGCTTCAGAGTACGAGATGACAGATATTGGGTTGATGCATTACTATTTGGGGATCGAGGTTTGCCATGAGCCTGGCCATATTTTCCTAGGACAAAGAAAGTATGCAGTTGATGTTTTGAGGAGATTTCGGACAGTGAAGTAAATATCTCTGAGTTTTCGCGAAAGATCGTTGAAATCGCGATTTTTTCCTCAAGCCGATTTTTCAGCGAGGAAATATCGCGATTTTTTAAACATTGAATATCACGCGGTTTTTTTCTAAAAAATCACGATTTTTGCCAATTTTTCGCACACGAAGGAAAAAAGCGTCAAGGTTGAGGGATCCGCGGCATAAAGAGGTATAGGGCCTTTTTTTCATTTCACTTGCATTTTCTTGTTGGAGAAGGAGGGAGAAGGGTAAGAGGAGACCAACAACCATTGTGGAGGCATCCAAACAACATTTTACATCACCATCAAGGATTTTTGTGGAGTAAGGGTTCAAGATTCCAACCAACCAAGTCAATCTTCCTCTCACAGGTATGTACATTGTATCCCATTGTTTTTTCTATCTTTTCCATGGATTGTTAGCATGTTTGCTTTGCATTTTTTCTTGCATTTTTCTCTGCCTAGATTTCTCTTTTTTGTCATTTTGAAATGATTTCCATGCCCATAAATATGAAAAACAGTCATAATCTAAGGGATTTTTTCAATGGAACAGCAGGCTTGTTTTCTTAGTTTTCTAGCCACCCTCTTGTTCTCATTTTTCATGGCTAAAAATATAAATTTAGAGGTCTAATTTTTTAAACCAAACTGCTGCTATTTTTTTCAAAAGGGTTTAATGTATTTATTGTGTTTTTTTTGCCCTAGGCTTGCATTTTGACTCTTGAAAGTTGAGTTTGTCATTCCCTTTGCAAAAATGCCAAAGCCTTTGGGCCCTTTCTGGCAATATGGTGAACCAAAGGATGGGACAAACAGGCAGAATTTGAAATGTAAATTGTGTGGGAATCACATGACGAGAGGGATTAGAAAGTTGAAGTACCATCTAGCTAAACTCCCTGGGCACAATGTTAGCCTATGTACTGGAGTGACCCTAGAGATCATGAGATCTACACATGACTCTATCCATGAAAAGAACAAAAAGAGTAGTGGGAGGGGTATCCATGTCTACCAATGTCGATGCGAGTAGTGGGAGGGGCTCCACTAATTCACCTATCGAGAGGGGGGGAGTCCTCATCTCATTTTGTTGCACGAACAGGACCTGGAGCACAACCTTCTATCAATTCAATTATAAAGAAAAGTGAAAAGGTACAAGCAGACAGGGTTATGGGGAGGTGTCTTTACTGGAGTAACATACCTCTCACCATTGTCAGAAACAATCCATTTTGGAAGCAGATGAGTGATGCCATTGCAATAGTTGGCCCAAGGTATAAAAGTGCCACCTTTGTAGAGTTGCAAGGGCCAATCCTTCAAGCAGAAAAGAAGGACATCAGTTCTAGATTGGAGGAGTTCAAGAAGTCATGGGAGACCACTGGTTGCACAGTCATGTCTGATGGTTGGACAGATGGTAAGGGTAGAACCCTTATCAACTTCTTGGTACATTGTCCTAGAGGTACTATGTTTATTAAATCAATAGATGCATCAACATACGTAAAAGATGCAACACTCTTATGTGATTTGATGGAGGGGTTCATACAGGATATCGGAGTGCACAACGTTGTGCCAAATTATTACGGATAATGCAGCTAATTATGTTGTTGTTGGTAAGATGCTTATGGAGAGGCACTCCACTTTGCTTTGGACTCCATGTGTTGCTCATTGTATTGATTTGATGTTGGAGGATATGAAGAAAATTCCATTCATCAAGGAGGTGAATGATCAAGCTAGAAGCATCCCCAAATTCATATACAACCATGCTTTTGTTCTCAGCCTCATGAGGAGGCACACCAAAAGCAGGAAGTTGAAGCGTCTTGCAATCACGCGTTTTGCCACCACCTTCATTACGCTTCAATCTTTGCTTCAATGTCAATTTGACTTGAAGCAAATGTTTGTTGGTGATGAGTGGCGTGATTGTGCATACAGTAGGAGAAAGGATGGGAGAACCATTGCTAAGTTGGTGTACACTGACTCCTTCTGGGAAAGAGTAGAGGAAGTGTGTGCGGTGAGTGAACCTTTGGTAAAGGTTATGAGACTTGTTGATGGTGACAAGTTTGGAATGGGCTATTTGTATGAGGCCATGGATAGGGCCAAACAAACCATCCGGAATTATTATGTGGGCAAGGGTACCCCTCGGAACAACAGGCACATGTTGTGGGATTTGATTGATAGTCGATGGATCGAGATATTTCATCGACCCATTCATGCAGCAACACTCTTCCTAAACCCCGCATTTGCCTACAAATGGAATTTTGATTTTGATGACGAGGTGTTGGAAGGCCTCCTCACTTGTATTCAGAGGATGCTACCTGAATATGACACTCGCAATGCAATCAATCACGAAATAGAAGTGTATTGAGATGGTACTAGAGCATTTGGATTTGGTGATGCTATTCGTGACAAGACCATTTTCATGCCAGGTATGTTATTAATTTATTAGATTGTTTTAACTTTTAAGTTTTAACTTTTATAATTTTATTTGAAAGTTGAACAGTTTGAACTAATATTTATCATTTAATTATTTCTTATTTCAGTTTTCCAATGCAATGAAATGTAATTTAGTTATTTTTCATTCTTATTTGTTGTAGCTACTTGGTGGTGAACCTATGGTGTAAGGACACCAAATTTACGAAAAAATTGCCATTAGAATCCTATGCCAAACTTATACCGCTTCGAGATGTGAGCGGAATCAGGATGCTTTTGAAAAGATACATACAAAGAAACGCAGGAGGTAATAATTTCAATAAAGCAATTGCATTTAATTTAATTTATGAATCTATGATCCTTTAACATATTATAATTTATTAACACTTGAGTCTTTGACCCTCCATAGCCCAAACTCATAAAAAAAATTATTACCCTCTTACATGTTGGAGTTCACACGTCTCAATGACTTGGTGTACGTCCATTACAATCTTCGTCTGTGGATGAGACAGATAGAGAAAAAACTGGATGCCGATGCCATCTCCTTAGACAATATTGATATATTGTCTAAGTGGAGGGTGGAGATTAAGACTCCTGTCATGGAGGAGTCACCGACATGGTTAGAGCCAGAGGACGGGGAGCAGCAACACCAGGAAGAGGAGGAGGAGCGGTATGGAGATACCATGGAGGGTGATGTGCTAGCTTCGTTGCCGCCCTATACACCCATTGATGCATCTAGCCCTCCATCCATCCCTCATCATCAGATATTGGATCAGGGAGCAGGGCCAGGACCTTCTTCTACTAGTGCTAGGGGCAAGCCTAACAAACGGCCCATGACTGTTTCCCGTAAAAGTGGGAGAGGGCATTGATATTAGATAGCTAGCTGCTAGATTTCCTCAGATACATTTATATATGTGATGTCATTTTGTATTGGTTATCCACTTTTGAGTCCTTGATTAGACAACTATGAGGTTTCAGAATTCAATATCACTATTGACTTTCATGTATCATTTAATATTTTGCATGAATACATGATATATATCAGTGCTTTTTCCATATTTATGTTCCAATGTGTTTATCTGGTGTTGTTGTTGCTTTATATGTTTAAAATTTTGAAAAAAATTGAATATATTTTATAATTTTTTATGTTTGTCGCGGCTTGCCGATTTTTTCGCCCATGTTGCCGAAAATTATTTTCGGGACCCTCGCCAATTTTTTGCCGATGCCGATGTTTACTTCATTGATTTCAGATGGAGGACTGCAGGCCAATGGTCACACTGATGATCACCAACTGGAGGAAGCTTCATGCTTCTGAGGGAGACTTGGTGGATCCTACTTTATATCGTTAGCTCTTTGGTTCATTGAAGTATCTAGTCAACACCAGGCCAGACTTGTGTTTTGTGGTAACTCTCAATCAGTTCACGATGGAGCCTAGGAGAGTGCACTGGGTAGCCACAAAACATGTGTTGAGATACCTTTCTTGGACAATGGGTTATAGTCTTGACTAAAAAAATTCGAGTGGTGTTAGTTTGGATGGTTTCACAAATTCAGATTGGGCAAGCAGTGTAACAGACCGAAAGAACAGTTACGGTTGTTGTTTAAATTTGGTCTTGGCAGCAATGTTGTGGTTCAGTCAAAAGCAAAATTCTATTGCTTTGAGTTCTACAGAGGCCTCCGGTTGTAAGTTTTTACTCAGTTTCAACCTCCAGTTTAAGAGTCAAAAATATCTTAGTTTAATGCCCAACCCAGAAAATTCATAAGGCTGGAAATAACATAAATTTTCAGACTAAAATAAACAATGATGTAACTCAATCTTTAATGATAGAAAATAAATAAATGCACTCCATGAAATTTTCAGACACAATAAATTTTTGGCAACTTGCCCAGGAAAAACGCACAAGGGGAAAACCTATTAGGAGAGAGAAAGTATTTTTATTATCAAGAAATTTACAACAAAACTTGGAAATTTTCAGACCAACTTATCTCAACCCAGAAGAGAATTTTTGCCTCATTTTACGTGCCAAACAGGAAAAATCAAACTCATATTTTTTTCCTGTTTTCTACCTCGATTTCTATGCCGCTAGATGAACTGTACCATACGGACCTCGAAATCCATGCCCAAAAAAAATAAATAAATAAATAAAAATTAATTAAATAATTAATTAATTAATTAAATCAATCTCGAAAATCATGCCCAGAAATATGCCTCGAAAATCGTCCTTGTTGTACTAAAAACCATACCTACAGACCAACAATAAATGTTGTTGTCCTCTCCTCGATTTTCGTGCCCTCTTTGTTGATGTCATTTCCCTCGATTTGCACGCTACAAAGTTTTTTTCTCTTTCTCAGAAAAAAATGGAAACTTTCTCTCTAAGCTCTCTCCTTCACTTCAATTTGCAAAAGTGAGTGAAATGGCCTTTCCTTGCTTTTTTGGTGAGAAACCTGGAGATTAGATTAGATCGGTGGATGAGATTAAATGCTCATATTTAAATCTCAAGTTATTTAATGCAAGGGTCACTTTATTTCCCCCTTTTAAGTGACTAAAGCTAAAGTCACCTAGGGGAACACTTTCCTAGGTACAAAAATCAACACTCCCTCTTACCAAGGAAGGTGTTCTGCACCACTCCCAACTTGTCTGTAAAGAAGACAAACTTGCCCCACCCAAAAGATTTCGTCAGAATATCTGCAACCTGCTCATCAGTGGAAATGTATTGTAAAGTCACTGCTCCTCTCTGAACATTATCTCGGATGAAATGATAACTGATCTCAATATGCTTTGACCGGTCATGAAATACTTGATTCTCAAAGAGCTGGATGCAACTCTGATTGTCACAGTAGATCACCGTAGGCCTCAACTCCTGACCAAATAAATTCACCAGCAACTTGCGAAGCCACAGCGCCTCGCAACTGGCCTGACTAGCTGCCATATACTCAGCCTCTACAAAACTCAAAGCAACAGACTTCTACTTTCGACTAAACCACAACACTGCTGCCGAGCCCAAACTGAAACAACATCTAAAAGTGCTCTCCTGGTCTGCCACACTGCCTACCCTATCTGAATCTGTGAAGCCAATCAACCTGATCCCATCCGACCTCCTATAGTCCAGACCAAAATCCACTGTCCCTGCTAGGTAACGCAGCACATGTTTTGCGGCTATCCAGTGCACTCTCCTAGGCTCAACCATGAACTGACTGAGTGTTCACCGCAAAACACAAATCTAACCGAGAGTTGACTAGATACATCAATGAACCAATGAGATGACGGTATAATGTAGGATCCACCAACTCTCTCTCAAAAGCATGAAGCTTCTTCCAGTTGGTGACCATCGGTGTGGACGTCGGCCTGCAATCCTCCATCTTAAATCTCCTCAGAATATCAACAGCATAATTTCCCTATCCCAGAAAAATATGTCCAGGCTTCTGCCAAACCTCCAATCCCATAAAATAGTGCATCAACCCAAAATCTGTCATCTCATACTCTGAAGCAAGATCCTTATTGCAAGCTACAATGGGTCTCTCTCCCCCTGTGATAAGTAAGTCATCAACATATAACAGAAGAATAAGCGGATCATATCCAACCATGATGAAATAGAGATTCGGATCTGCTTCACTCTTCTGAAACCCCATCCTCTGCAAGTAAGAATCGATCATGGAGTACCAAGCTCTAGGAGCTTGCTTCAACCCATACAAGGCTTTCTTCGGCCTGCAAACATGAGACTCTCTCTCATGAATCTCAAAGCCTTGAGGCTGCTCAACATAAATCTCCTCCTGTATGATTCCATTGAGAAATGCGGTCTTCACATCCATCTGATGGATCTTCCAACCCATTTCCGCTGCAATGGAAATCAATGCCCTGATCGAATTATACCAAGCAATCGGCGCAAAAGTCTCATCATAATCCACACCCTCAATCTGTGAAAACCCCCACGCTACAAACCTGGCCTTGTACTTCTCCACACTACCATCCGCAACATGCTTTAGCTTGTAAAGCCACCAAGAAGTCACCACTGACTTCCCCTCAGGTCTTGGAACTATCTCCCATACATCGTTCTTCATGACAGAATGGTACTCATCCATCATGGCATCTCGCTAAACATGGTGTTGGGAGGCCTCCTCAAAAGTAGAGGGCTATGAATCACGTAAACTAGCCATCAAAAGCATGCCCAATCTGTCAGGCATCTGAATAGACCTCACTGGCTCTCTGGGTGTCCCAAGCTCCTGAGCTTCCTTCAAGGTGTCTCGAAGCCACTTAAGCTTCTTCTTCCCTGAAGACTACTCCCACACTAGTCTGTCCTCGTCTAAAGAACTACCAGAGGTAGAAACCCCAGTAACCTGTGAACCAACAGTTGGTGTACCAACAACTAGTGAACTCTGTGATCCTGACCCCCTGTGTACGGTGAACCTATTGTCTGAGACCCAAAACCTGTCCCTGAAAACCCTACTGGCTAAACCACTGAACCTGGTGAACCTGTGCCTGCACTATGTGGCCCAATAACTCCGGAAATCTGTGAACCTGACTGTTGCACTAATGGTACCTGTGTAACTGCCTAAGGAGCAGGAACCTGCTACTCTCCCTGCTCCAACTCTCTCAACTTCTTGAAGGCCCGCTCCTCCTCAAACTTCACATCCCTCCTCACAACAACTTTCCTCTGAGAAGCAAGGTAAATACCCCACAAAGATGCCCTTTTTTGTAGTGGGCTCTAACTTTGTCCTCTTCTCAGAAGGGACATGAGAGTAAGTCAAACTACCAAATATTCGAAAATGGCTGACTTCAGGCTTCTTGCCTGAAAAACACTCCTCCGGTGTCATTTTCCCCACGGCACGATGGGGACTCCTGTTCCGAAAATATACAGTTGTGTTGCATGCCTCAGCCCAGAGAAAGAAAGGAAGTGACTAGTCATGTAACATAGCTCTGGCTGCTCCAACAATAGACCTGTTCTTCCTCTTTGCTACTCCATTCTACTCTGGAGTATATGGAACCGTCAACTGCCTCCTGATACCCTCCTGTCTGCAATATCCATCAAACTCCTTGGAGGTATACTCACCCCCGTTATCCAATCTGAGAACTCAGATCTTCCTCCCTGTGTGGTTCTCCACAAGAACTTTGAACTCTTGAAACCTCTGCAAGACCTCCTCAGATTTCTTGCTCTTTAAGAAGTAGATCCAGGTCTTCCTGGAATGGTCATCGATGAATGTCACATAGTCCTCATATCCTCTCAAGGACATAGATGACATTCGTCCACACAAATCTGAAGATATCAAGTCAAGAGTCCTTGTTGACCTACTATCACTGCTAGGAAAAGCAGTCTTGGTGTACTTTCCCAAAACAAACCCCCTGCAAACATCACTCTGCTCTGTGTTGAACTACGGTAAACCTGTAACCATATGTCTCAACAACCCCAAAGTTGGATGATGCAAGTGAGCCACCCTCCGATGCCAAAGCTCACTATCGCTGCTATGTGCTAAGGCATGCTGAGGCTGAAATAAGAGCCTGTACAGTTTCCCGCATCTAACTCCAATGGAAACTGAAGCAGATGGTCCTGCAATCTTGGGAAACACATGCACATGTCCATCTAGGAAGGACACCCCAAGACCCTGATCCTCAATCATGGAAACTGAAACCAGGTTCTTCTTCAGCCCAGGTATATACAATACATCTATCAACACCATGTGACTCATGGACTCCCTCTGAAAGGTAATGGTCGCACGCCCAACTGCTCTGACAGCTGAGTCAACTCCCAACACCACCTCCACATCAGTCTCTGTCTATGAAAGCTCGAAGAACATCTCATGAGCACCTGTCATGTGGCTCGAGGCTCCGCTATCAATATACCAAGTGCTGGAAGTAGATGCATTGTAGGAATGGTCTGTCACCAAGGAAAATTCCCTCTCTCTATCAACATCTGCACTGTTGATAATAGATGCTCTCTCTCTATCAATATGCCCAGTGCACAGAGAAAACTCTCTCTTAAATCCCGTTGCAAAGTCATCGACCTCCGCTGAAGTTGTTGTTTGCTGCTGCTTCTTCTTCTTCTTATTCAGACACTGCCCAGCATAGTGTCCCATCTTCTGACATGCAAAGCACTTTACAGTGCTCATATCCTTCTTCTGCCCATCCTGCTACTTGGCCCCACCCTTCTTGGGACCCTTCTTGTTCTTCTTCTTCCCCTTTGCTGTCAAGGCCACATCCTCCTCGTTCTCTCTACTAGTAGAAGCACTGCACTGCAAAAGAGTTCGAGTGGTGTTAGTTTGGCTGGCTTCACGGATTCAGATTGGGCAAGCAGTGTAACAGACCGGAAGAGGACTTACAGTTGTTGTTTCAATTTGGGCTTAGCAACAATGTTGTGGTTCAGTCGAAAGTAAAATTCTGTTGCTTTGAGTTCTACAGAAGCCAAGTGCATGGCAGTCAATCAGGCTCGTTGCGAGGCACTATGGCTTTGCAAGTTGTTGGTGGATTTACTACGACAATAAGAGTTGCATCCAGCTCTCTGAGAATCCGGTTTTCCATAATAGGTCAAAGCACATAGAGATCAGATACCACTTCATGCAATATTATATTCAGAGTGGAGTTGTGGAATTACGGTACATTCCCACTGATGAGTAGGTAGCAGACATTCTAATGAAATCCTTAGAGCGGGGTAAGTTTGTCTTCTTCAGGGACAAGTTGGCAGTGGTGCAAAACACCTTCCTCGATAAGAGGGAGTGTTAGATTTTGAATCTAGGAAGTTGTTCCACTAATCATTTTGCCTAAGTCACTAGAAAGGGGTAAAGTTCACATGGCCCTTGTATTAATGACTTGAGATGAGCATTAATTGCACTTTAGGGATTAAAGTGCACTTTATGAAAAAATTGACAAGTGGTTGAGTGAAATTAATTTTTGGAGAGATTTTTCTCATCCATCCATATAAACCAATGTGGGCCCTTGGATTAGATTGCCATTCAGCTACCCCGAGAATTTTTATTAAAGGCAAGTTCAAGTGAAGAGGCATTTTTCATTCCAAGTGATTTGGGAGAGGAGTTCTTCATGAGTTATTGGAGAAGTCAACCAGCAGGAGAGAGGGAGAGAGAGATACCCAGCACGATTTCCAAGGGACTGAAACAGCAAAGAGACATGGCGTGAATCCCAACACAGCTGGCACACCAATCGAGGCAGGAGATTTCTGAATTTAAAGAAGCCGTACTGCATTTATTGCAGCTGTTTCATACAGGCAGGTTGACAGTCCATACAGTACGATCTTAAGACTGAGTGGCACGAAAAATCGAGGAAGTAAGTTGTAGTGTTGGCATGATTTTCAGGCCAGGTATGGCACATCCCGAGAAATTTCCAGCAGCCCTGTGGGCACGAATTCCCAAACAACCAGACAGTACAGCATGCACAGATTTCGAGGAAGAATTCTGGCTGTACCGTACAGCCTGTGAAGAGAATTTTTGGCACAAAATTTGAGGCAGTAGGTGCACAATTTTCGAGGCAGCTTCAGAACTGTTTTCGAAATAAATTGTGGGTGTGGTTGTCGAGATAGGTTGGTCAATTGATTTTGTCATATACTGCTGTACTTTTCATTCTGAAGAAATAAAATTAGCTCTCTCAAACAGGTTTTCCTCTTGTGGGTTTTGCCTGGGAAAATTGCCAAAATATCAGTGTCTGAAATTTTCATGTGGGTGTGGAAATTTTAATTTTCTGCCTGTAAAATTTTGGTGTTCATCTTGTGTTTCATGTTCTAGTATTGTTTATGGAGACAACTCATTTGCAGCACCTAAACTCTCTGGGTTGGGCATTAAACAATTGAAACTCTGACTTGAAACCAAGCTGGGATTGAACCTTAAAATCTTTCAGAAGGAACAAATTGGATCTATCAAGGGTAGATTTATCCTTAATAATCTTCTCACCATCTAGGAAGGTCTAAAATCGGCTCATGAATCTGGTCAAAAGCGGTTTTTAAAATTGATTTTGACAAGGCTTATGACAAGATCGAACAGCTCTTCATCATTAATATGTTGGATCCATTGGGGTTTGGTTCCTTCTTTCACAGGGCAATGTAAATTCCGTTTTTATGGCCTCAACAAGGGTTAGTGTGAAAGGTATACTTCCGAACCCTATTGTATTTCTTATACAATAATCTATTCAATAATGTGCCTCTTGCCCCTTATCACTAGTGTTTGCAGCAGATACTCACTCTTGGATATTTTGTTGGAGGCAGATATAATTCTAAAAAAAAATTAAAGGAATTTATTTGCCTAGCGGCCATCAACTTCTCAATGTCGATTTTGCCGATGACTGCCTTAATGCTTAAATTAACTCAGCAGTCTATGAAGGGCACTATTCTTTGCCTAGATACATTTGCTGAGGCTGTTGATGCCATTATTAATAAGGGAAAAACAAAGGCTTTTCTTATTGGCCAAGACAACCCCCCCAATTGGATGAACCCTAAATGAAAGTTAATAAAACCAAGGTATAAAAATCGTTGTTTGGAGATCCCTTTTGGGGTATGTAGTTCTCTAGCATCAATCAATGAAAATGATCATGACCAAGTTTGAGAAAAAAAAATCATGCTTGTAGTAATATCGATCTTCCACTTGCCAGCAAGGTTCCCATTGTTAAAAAAATTCTAGCAACAGGATACCCTTTATTATTCCTCGTCTTGCCCTCTCTCAAGCAACCTATAAAAAGCTAGAGGGTTCCTGAGAGTTTTCATTGGGGCAAGGAGGGTGGGATGAAAGCAATTCCTTTGGTGGCTTGGGATATTTACACTTTACCAAGAGATCAAGGGGGCATCCCCGACATCAAAGCTCAAGGCATTACTCTTGCTAGTAAATGAGTAGTCTAAGCAGTGAAGCGAAAGGTTACATGGCAACTTCTATTTCGTCACTGAATTTAACATGCTCAATAGATTCAAGGTATTAAAGGTCCCTTTCATTTAAATGATATAATTGATGATGCTGAGGCATTCATGCTTTTAGGATCACCTCCACTTTAACGAGTGCAAGATGCATGACAAATTATTTTTCAATTTCTCACATGTCAATTAGAGGGGTCAAGGGATCCATAGTACTTGGTTTCTAGACCTATTTGAATAATTCAGTGTCCAAGAAATCAGCTTGCTCTTTTGGCTAGGTTTGCTAGTAATGATAAGCCACAAATGGTTTGTTCTATTAGATGGATTTGTGGAATAATGAGATCCAACAATGGCATACTTGGTGTTTTCTTTATATGAGGACATTTGTAGAATGACTATTGATAGTTGTCTTTTTAAAATGCAATTCTTTGGAAATTGAGCCATGTCCTTTTTAGAGGCATTGGCAATGGAATAGTGCAAAGCCCTTCTACATCTATGAGGCCTTCTACATCTATGTAGCAAAGGACCTGTATGACTTTATACAGTACACCTATGGCATTGTTCCCTGTGAACAAAAGGTGGGAGGTTTAAATCTTTGGAAATCTCATTCTTCTTTCAAGCACAAAGTATTGGGGTGATTAATGCTCCACCAAGGCTTGGTTGTTAAGTACGCTACAAAGAATGAGATTTCAGGCCAGGTAACAAACGCTACATTAGTGTAACGAACGCTACATGCGTGATTTGTTGTAGGGATGAAATTTGGGCACTTGTTTTTTGGAGATGCCCATCTCCAAAGACATTTTGTGCATTGTTTGAAGTGGAGTTCACTATTATTTTAAAGTTCTGCTTCCTTGGAAAGGTCCTCTGTTGGTAGACACTTAGATGATTAAGGACAGTTGCAAATATTAATGGCAGACAGCACATCTATCCACTATTGGCCTTCTATGAAAATATCAGTGTAAGGCTACTTTTCAGGAGGAACCATTATTAATGCTTCTTAAGCATTGACTTTGTTTGTTAAAGTTAAATTCAGTTTTTTCTGTAAGAGATTCACTCCCTTCCTTTTAGGGAATAGGCTCAGATTCTAGCATTTTTTGCCCTTTCAGCTTGAGAATATAACCTTGTTGGTAGACTGCTGTAGTTCTCTTTGTTCTATGATGTAATTCGCTTTTTTATGAAGTAATATATAGCACATTTCTCAAAAACAAAACTATGATAAACTGTTTCCAAAAGATTATATCTGTTCTGCAAAAATTTATTAAAGAAAAACATGAAAACAAATGGTTATTACTTATTACCCACATAAATCACTTATGGAGACTTTAATATCCTACTAAAAGGATCACACACAAAAAGATATAGACAAAATCATACTCAAGCCCAAGGGAATAATTCCTACCAAGAAGTTGATATTGGTAAATCCATTCCGAATAGCAAGATGACGAGCCAATTCCACTGCTGCTTCACTGTAATCCGTACCAGTCAAGTCTGAATATCTACATCCACAACTCATTATTACAGTCTGTCAAATACTTTGTCCTATTCATGGCAAGAGAAACTCCAACTTTAATTAGCATGCCCATTAATTTAGTAGAAATAGAGCCTAAATTTATTTCTTGTGAATACAAGATTGTCAAGTAATGTACACACAAGTTTTTATAGAGCACATATGCTCATTATCATGATGACTTGTCAAACACAGCCAATACAAATGGGAAAATGGGACTGAACAACATAAAGAAATCAGATGCAAATCTTCTGGAAATAAATGACCACGTGTTGTATAGCAAAGTCCAATGAAGAGGTAAACCATATGATGGCAGGTCTAAGAATATTGAACTTATTTTTACAGTGGTTGTAACCAGACAACTGTTTAATATTCACTGACATGAACGAAGAATTCACCAGCACAAAATATAGAAAACATACACAACTAGCAACTGACATAATGGAAAACATATTACAGATATCTAGAATGGATAAAATAATTTTTGAGGAGGATGCACTCGTGCCATTGATGTTGATTGTTTATACCTTTTAATGTGGCAAAGGTCCACCATTTTTAATATTTGTTTGACTTAGGAGGTTAGAGGATATTGGATTGTTTATTGATTCCTAGAATACATCTAAGGGATTATTGTTATTTTATTGTGGATGCCATGTCCCAAATTTTACATTGGGTCACAATGGCCTAATCACATTTGCCATATTCATGAGAGTTTGTCAAATTGATGCTAAGGGTCAAATAATTGCCAAGGAGGAAAATTACTAGTTTCCTAGGTTGGGGGTGGAAGCTTTGGCATTTGGAATAAGGGGGACAATAAATGATGTTTGAACATTAAAATGGCATAAATATTTAATAAAGGAGCTAAATAAATAAATACAAGGGAAAATCAAAGTGGCAATTGATTGTGAAGACACATGGAGGATGTGGAACCCACACAAGTTAGATTTTCTATGTCACATGGCATCCTCCTCTTGTCATTTCGAATCCATAAGAAGCCCAAGGGTCTTGGGATGAGTTGGAAGGTCAATATACTTGGCATGAATCAATTAAGGTCGAATTGGAGTGGAAGAGTAACTCCCATGGAAGAGGAAGAGGCATTTTGGAGCTAGTGAGACACTTGGACTAGATTCCCTAGCTCTATGACAACAATGATGAAGATGCTATGACACCTATGACACAAATCAGATCTGAAGGCTAACATCTAACATATATGACATGTCAAGGCTAAAAATAGCTCCAAGACGACGCTCGAGGGAGTTAGGGCAGATAAAGTGCTTCCACATGTGATTTGGTGGAAGTGAGAGACTAGGAATTGTTGTACAAGTGGCATTCTTTGGAATCTCTTCCCAACTAGAGTCGGAATGCATCTCTTGGAAGAAATTCGACCCATAAAGAGCTTGGAAACCTTATAAATGTCAAGAACAAAGAATGAAGGCAGCTTTTGATCATTTGAGAAATTTGCATTTGTGAAGAGAGAGAGCTAGTGGATGACTAGTTTCTTGCTTTAGCCAATTTCGAGGGTGAAAGATTCCCATCTAAGTTGGTGTGTGGAAAGGCCATTCAAGTCTTTCATGGAGCTTTAATGGAGTTACAGGTGCAAGCTACAGTGCAGCTCGTGGACACTTCAAGATCAGCTTGTTCTTTCATCTATTCCAAGTTTTCTCATCATATTCTTGCTCTATGGAGTGAGGCGCACTTGGTGAGCTATTGATCTCTTTGGGGGGGCTTCTAATGCCCCATTATTTTATGTTCTGATGTAAATGATCTGTATTTCAATTTCAGAAGACTCTCAGGTCGAAATACCAAAAGATTTCATGTAAAAATGTCATTTCCCCACTACCTTGTTGTGAACCAATGTAATGTTGATGGATTCGAATGGATAAGTAAACTACTGATGGTTTATGGATGAATGGACTATTATTGATGTATTACATGAGTTTAATGTTCAGTGCATAAGCATTTGGAGTCATTTCGTTGAGTTTCATAGCATTTGGAGAAGATTGCCAGTTATTTCCCCCAAGGTTGGAACTAGTCTTTTTGCTTCTAATTTAAGGGAGTTATAGCAGACATTAAAAGTTGAATTGTGATGCACACGATTTCATGTTGATGTCCTTTATATGTCCCCTACTTCCATCCAGAAATTCGAGTTGGATTGAGTGCATTTGGAAAGTTATTTTCATCATCTACCCCTAGGGGATTTGAACCACAAGTTGCTTGTAAAACTCCATACATTGACCAGATTGCCAAAGTGAGTTGCAGAAGTCATTTGATGGTTGAAAGCATAGTTACATATATCGTCGATATTTCGTTGAAAGCGATATTTCGTGAGTCATTCCCCTTGGCGATATATCGCCACTAAAAAATCGTGATATTTGTAGACATTGAGAGGGGGGGTGAATCAGTGTAAAGCCAATTTTATACCTTTCTTAGCTTGACACAGATAACTACCAATTCATCAATCTACCAATCACATAAACATTTCATAAACACATTATTCACATATCATAGCATTTAACTCATCAAGAACCATAACACAGCAGAACACCACATCATATAAATTTGTAATCTTTTTATATTAGTTTGGTTCGGCTACAACCGTTGGGCAAAATCAGCACCTACTGATATGGAGAGCACCTACTCTGCATCCAGGACCCTGCCTGGTTTTCTTAGACCCTGCTAAGAAGGGTTTGAGGTGTCCTAACCTCAAAAGCAAGACAAGCTGGCATTTACAATCAAAGCCTACTGTTACATCAACAATCACTTGTCTCTGTAATCTGCTGGTCAATATTGTCGATCATCTGCTCACCATCAACGCTGCTCACTGTCACGTCATCATACAGCTCCTACCACTGATCATCAAACTCTGTTCTTCAATGTTGCAGGTCATAGGTCTGCTCGACAACACCTCAATCCACTTTCCAACACAGTCAATTGCTGCTAATCATCAATCAGTTCTGCTGCTCATTGTCATCAACCTGTCAAACCTGTTGTTCATGTATGTGCTTACAAGGATTTGCTCTAACCACTGCCAAAACATCATTGTCTACTGCTCATGTATCTCTGCTGGTTATTCTGGAAACTACTTGATCAATTTCTGCTGCTCATCAACATCTATTCTCATCATTCTTTACTGCTGCAGTACTAATCAGCAAAGCATAGAGCATCAAGGCATATATATGTCATCAAGGTTCCAATGTTACCAAGAAGGTCTGGAACATCATGGGGTACTCAACACAGCTCATGTCATCACTCTACAGTTAGCCACTTGGTACAGACTTCTGTCCATCATTATTGCACATCACAAATGTTTATTGCATATAAAGCATATTGT
>LPNX010487994.1:288916-421819 GCA_001517045.1 Pseudotsuga menziesii | reverse complement strand
ACCTTAATTCACATACTTACTGATCTTTGTACCAATCACTGACTTCTGCATAAACACTATACGCTTGTGCATCATATAATGTAATCATTCACTGTTTTTTTTTTTTTGTTCAAACTTACCTCATGCAGATGACTTAAAGAACATACCTCAGAGCTGTCTGTCAACAGCCAAATTGCTTCCTCATCTGCTGCATGTCTTGATTAGTGAATGTCAAGACTTACACTTGGGGGCACTCTCACTTCATCACTTATATGTCAAAGCTTGTATATGTCTGCTGCTGTACATGTGGACAGTTTGCATGGGCTGGTAAAGAATTCAAACCAACACCATCTCTGTGGGTCTCAGTTGACCACCGAAAATCTCCACAAGTCACTGTCTGCTAGTCATCAAAAATCAGGTCCTTTGCTGCAACTTGAGATGTCCTTCAACAAACTTAGGACTTTGTCAAACTAGCACAAATTTCTGTCATGACCGTGAGCATAGCATCATATAGCATGGGCTGATTTTCTGTCTCTGTATGGGCTGAATTTCTGTCAAGCAAGGTCATGCGATTATAGGCTGATTTTCTTCAGATTTCAATAGTTGTAGATGGCCAAGGCATACACATGTGTACAGCAGATGGTATTCTTCTTCTTCAGTACTGTGGATGAATTAGAGGGGAGAAACAACTTGTAAACTTCGCTAGTTACACTCAGCCCAAAGTGCAGATCCTATTCATAAATCTCAGCAATGTACAGCAATAGAAGTTCCCTTAAATGGGTGTGTCCCTCTCCAACTGGTGCGCCCCTGCTCTCTTGAGAAGCCAATAAAATCATCCTCTAGAGTCCATACAGTGACTTTCTTTCACACACACTGAAGGATGAGTTCTGAGATTCCTTATAGCTGTTGAATGTGGTTTCTTTTAACCAAACGTGCTCCCTGAGATCTTATACAAACCCACAGAATGGCTGTTCTTTCAACTGAAACTGAATGCTATCTCCACAACCTTACATCAGTAGAATATTCAATAAATACACAAATGAAAGGGAGTGTGGGCTGATATTTTCCTTGCACACAGATGCATGCCCAAAAGCTAGTGCACTCTCCTCTGTCAAGCTTCCATGAACTACACAAGTGCGCTCTCCTTTCTTTAAGATGTTATTACCTCCACAAGTGTGCGCCCTTTTTCCAGACTGCCATAGCCTCCACAAGTGCGCCTGCCTCAAAAGATGACTGCAACGTATAGAAACTACTCAGACCCTCTCGTAAAATCATTCCAACTCTTATGCACCAGAGCTGCTGTAGCATTCCAGCGAGGCTAATCCTAGAGAAAGGGGTCCTGAGTTAGGGCTTTCAAAAGCAAAACAAACTGCTGCAAATTAATGAAACTCGGGACTGTAGTGTGTGGACTGTGAAAACCCTGCTCATCAATCTAATGGTCAATTCTTGCTGCTCATCATCTTCTTCTCCCAAAATTTTCTTCAAACTGCTACAGAAAACACCAAAAACAATTGTCTTGACTGCTCCCACCAAATTACAGAGATAAAAAAAACTTAAAAAAAATTCCTGTCTACTGTAGCTGCTACAGTACCCGAAATTCTCCTCAGTGAGGCTGCGGCTGCCTCAGTAAAAATCACAGAGCTCCTCCGAAATTTCCATAGCCAAAATGAAAACTTTGAGAGGGTATTTATACTAATTTCTCCTCCATATTTTGCTGAGCCGACTTTGTATTTTATTATTATTATTTTTAATGGGGCCGACATACTATAAAACAATATTTTATATTTTTTTTGTTGAGCCGACATGACCTCATTTTTATTTGAAGCCGACCTGACCTCATGCTGAGCCGACATCACAAAAATAAATTTAATATTTTTATTTTTCACACAAACCCTTTCTTACCATAAGCAAGGGTGTCCTTAGTGGGCTTCTTCAAAAGCATTTTCAAGGCTTCTTTAAGACACTTCAATGCTTCATCAAGCTCACAAGAGAGACCATCTCCAGGGACTTCTTGAACATCTTCAGCAAGGTGGTGGCATCAATGACATCTTGTGGGGCCACTGCAAGTCCATGTTGGCATCAATGACAATTTCATCAACAATATTTTCGACATTTTGAATATATCGCGATATATTCAATGTGTCGTGATATATTGGGAATATATCGCAATATTTTGGAAATATCGCCCTGCTAAAAAAATTTGCATGGAATTTGAGAAATAAATCCATGGGTTAATTTTTTGTCAGTGTTATTAAAACTAAATACATTAAATTCTTAAAGTAATAAATGGTAATATTAAATTCTTAAAGTAAAAGTGACATTCTCCTTAACTTTTATTTTCTATCCTTTTACTTAAATTTTTAACATTACCATAAATTGTTTCAGGATGTTTGAGAGTGGTTCCAACCTCATCGGACTTCATACGCAAAAAGTAGAATTTTAGATCCCATTTAGAATTCAACAGAGTTAATAGTTTTCAGGATTTCAACAATTCCACTATATTTTATCAAGTATGAGGATATGGGATTGGCATTTAATCAAGCACATCAACCCCTCTCTATACCTTGATGTTGGTGGCATTGACTCTTGAAATCTTTTATCATGATTTAAAAAAAAATGTACCCTTCACTCATTAAGCATGGGAAGTTTCATCAAAATTGTAGAGTAGTTGGACCTTCTTCCGCCATAGCCTAAGTAGTTGGAACTTCCAATTTGATGCCTAACTCATCCAAAGCACCTACAGGATCCCCTACTGTTTCCAGAGGAAGAGTGGTGCGCCTTGCCTATAAAAGGGGTAGAGGGGATCGATGATTCCAACTATTTATCATTGTATTATGTAGTATCTAGATGCCTCATGAGTCATGATGATTCATCTCTTGAGAGACATTTATTTTGATCATTTGACGTGATTTTCTATCATTCCATCAGGAACATATTTCAATATTTTCAGTTTATAGTCAATATGTGATCATGATCCACCATTTGACATCTTATGCATCTTATATATTAGTTGTATTTTCATATTTATGTAGCAATGTGTTTATTTGATGTTGTTGCTTTAGATGTTAAAAAAATTGAAAAACAATGGTTATTTTTGTATTTTTTTTATGCTTTACGACATTTGCCGTTGTTGCCGATAAGTTACATTCCGGACCCTCGGCGATATATTCGCCGACACAATATATGTAACTATGGTTGAAAGACACCTATAAACACCATTTTTGTGTATTTACTATTAACATCAGTCAAACACATTCTGGTACAATTTGAGAGCATTTGGAGCCATCTACCATTGGGGGTTTGAGCCTTAAAATTACTAATAAATTCCTTGAGTTCTCTTGGATGGATACCTATTCGACCCCAAAACCACATCTAATGCTGCAAATATACTTTACTTAATGTCTTATAACAGAGCCAAGTCTCATACCAACCATTAGTGGAGGTTGTACAATGTTTGGAAGAGATTTGTTCCAAGACCCAAGGGGGATTTCGACCTCCCAAATTGACTAGTCTTGTCCCGAAACTTCTTCCTGTGCAAATTGCAATCCATGGTTGGGTATATCAGTTGATTATATGTCTGATAGATGTGTTAATGTGTCCCATCACCCCTCATGACCTTCCTCACCAAGTTGAAAGTAATTGGAGTTTGGAATCAATTGTATCCATATACCTAAAGTTGAAATTTGGTGAATTTGAGCACATTGGGAAAATTATTCACAAGGACATTATAGTGGATGTCGTTGAACTCAAATCCTATATATTTGAAGCTATGTTATTGGGAGCAGGGGGCGAGAGCAGGAGCGGGGAGCAAGAATGGGAGTAGAAAGCGAAATTTTCAAAAGATTCCATTTTGGGAACGGTTTTTTATATAATACCTAAGAAACTGGACACGTCCATTTAGGGCCACGTGTCCCGTGTCCGCGTGTCGGACACAAACTAATTGACAAATCGTGTCCAACACGACTGTCAATCGTGTCTCGTGTTCAGACACGCGAGTCCGGGCACTGTCCCATCGTGTCCCGAAAACAGGACACGAATTTGACAGTCGGGCCCATATAAACCCGTTTTTTCTCACCTTTTTTATTCATTTCTAATTTGTGGGAGAGCTCTAAGAGGGTTTTTTGCATGTGAAGAGGATTTGAAGGTTTTCGAAGGGTTTTTTTTGCAAGTGAAAGTGGATTTGGTTGGGTGGATTGCAAACTCAACCAACAAGAAAGAAGAACAAAGTCTCATTCAGCTAGGGGAGGAGCTAAAGGGCAAAGGAAAGGGAGAAATGCCCCATCTAATGTCTCCCCTCCTATTCATCCAAACACAAGCTCTTCTACTCCTCTTGCTAGTGCTCCATCTGTTGCTAGTGGAGCTCATGCTCCATTGAACCCTGTTTTAGCAAGACAACAAGCCCAATAGAAGAAATACCCTTTGTGGAGGTATGTGGCTAGGAAAGCAGGGCCCGAGGCAAAGCTAGGTGGGGGAGGCAATGTGCCTTGGACCTGCAATTTTTGCAAGAATGACTTCAAGAGCACATACTACCGAGTTAAGAGCCATTTGTTGGCCCTTCCTAATTGTGGGATTTCTTCATGTAAAGGTGTGAGTGTTATCCAAAGGAAAGAAATGGGAAAGGAGGATCAAGAAGGCGCAAGGAATGTAGCAGCAGCAAGCAAGAAAAAGGATGAGGATCCTCTTCCATTCTTAAGGAAACCCTCTACAATTCGGCCTCCATTTCCACCTAGCAGAGGTGATCCACATCTAGCAAAAAAAGAGGCCAAGTGGTCCAATGGACAAGATTTTCCAACAAGAGGCACGAGAAGAGGTAGACCTCACCATTGCATTATTTTTCTACCTCAACTTCATCTCATTCAATGCTGCATGGTCACCATTGTTTTTTGAGATGTGTCGAAGTCTCAGTGAGCGAGCTCCATCTGGTTATGTGCCTCTTGGTTTGGAGAAACTTAGAACCACATTATTGGTTAAGGAAAAGAAGGAGGTGGACAAAATTCTTGAGCCAATTAAAGCAACATGGCCCTCATCTAGAGTGAGTATTGTTTCCAATGGATGGACGGATCCAGTGTGCCATCCACTCATCAATTTCATGGTATCTTCCCAAAATGGACCGGTGTTCTTGAAAGCGGTGGATGCTCTTGGGAAATACAAGGATGCATATTTTATGGGTGAGTTATTCATCAAAACCATTGAAGAAGTAGGTGTTGATTCTTGTGTACAAATCATCACGAACAATGCACCTGTTTGCAAGGCCGCTGGCATGATTATGGAAATTAAATATCCACAGGTATTTTCATTTATGACAGCTTTCATTGTTAATGATTTGAGTTGTTAACTTGTTAGTGTTGTCGAGTCATTTATACTTGTCTTTTTTGCTCTTACAGGTTTTTTGGACACCTTGCATTGTCCATTCCTTGAACTTAGCACTCAAATCCATTTCTTCAGATATGACATGGATTGGCAACATTATTGAGCATGCACGCCATATCCGTAACTTTGTACAAAACCATACAAATGCCCTCACCATCTACAAAGAGTACACACTAGACACATCTTTCATTGCTGAAGATTGCAGATACTCGGTTTGCTTCCTCATTCATCATGCTCAAGAGGTTGAGGGAGGTCAAAACCGCTCTTGGGTCCATGGTGATTTCAAAGTATTGGTCTTTCTAGAGAAAGACGGATCAAAGTGCTTCAAAAAAGAAAGACACAATATTGGATGATGTTTGATGGGAGAGGGAGGATCTTACCATTAAGATCTGGATCCACTCATTTCTTTGTTGCGCTTTGCAGACACGGACCAAACCATCCTAGCGGATGTTTATGAGGGGTAAGATTCCATGATTGAGTCCATGAGGACCATTGTTATGGAGAATGAGTGTCCAGAGTATGAGACATCAGCGAAGAACTTATGGTCCACCATTCAGGATATTCTTATCTCCTGGTGGGATAAGAATTGTACACCTTTGCATTGCTTGACCCACTCCTTGAACCCCAAGTTCTACAATCAGGAATGGCTGACTGGTGGGACCTCACATAGAGTCTCTCTCACATGGATGGAGAGATTTCACTGGGGAGGAAGATAGCATGTAGGCGGTTATTTCAGGATAGAGACTTACTTGATGAAGTGGAGGTGGGATTTGTAGAGTTTTCCTGTGCTACTGGGAGATTTGGAGGCTATGATGTGGTTGGAGATAGGGGAGTTAAGAAGCCCTATAATTGGTGGGAAACTCATGGGGCAGCATGCCCTATTCTACAGAAGCTATCCTTGAGGATCATCTCTCAAGTTACATCATCCTCTAGTTGTGAGAGGAATTGGAGCACATATGGCAACTTGTATAGTTTGAAGAAGAGCAGGCTTGAGCAGTCCAGAGCAGAGACAATGGTGTATGTGCACACCAACCTTTGTCTTATTTACAGGAAGAGGGAGGAGTGGGTGAAGGAAAAGACAAAGATGTGGGATGTCTTTCCTGATGATATGGGTTTGGACAGCAGTATTGAGTTGGCATTAGCCAACCTAGATCTTAATGATCCAGTGCTAGAGCCAGTGACATTTAATGATAGTGATCCTTTGGAGGGGTCATCCTCTACACCAGCAAATATTGATCCTATCATGGTTGAGGAGGAGGAGGAGGAGAGCAGTGATGAGTTTGTTGATTCAGGCATGGAGGAGGATGAGGACTATTGATAGATGAGACTCTTCATTCTTCTATTTTGATCTACACCTTTTTGTATTTACTATTGCCAGTGGCATTCCGACATCTATGTAATACATTATATGATGATACTGTATACATTTTGATTTTCATGACTTAATGAGAAATATGGTTTTGACTCATGAGTATTGACATCTTGATCTATGACTATGATATCTATGTGTCTCATAATATGATTGTGATTACTGATTTGATTTGTAAATGTGTAATACTAATGTTAAATGTGCATTGATTCTGATTTATATTGAATATTTGTAAAAAAATGGGTCTATATGTCTATAATTTTAAATTTTTAATATATATAAAAAGTTTTAAATATATATATAACATGTCCTGATTCCGGGGGTTAGCGTGTCTGTGTCGGACACTCGAATCCCCGTGTCCTTCGTGTACTGTGTCCCCATGTCAGGCGACTTAGTATAATACATATTTTAGTATATTTCGATGCATATATTTAAAAAAACAAGTAGAATGTCAAATTAGATGTATAAAACATGAAAGCATAGATATAATCATTTAGTACGCATATAACATC
Organism: Pseudotsuga menziesii; assembly: GCA_001517045.1. Lineage (NCBI taxonomy): Eukaryota > Viridiplantae > Streptophyta > Pinopsida > Pinales > Pinaceae > Pseudotsuga > Pseudotsuga menziesii. The sequence goes on along the minus strand of LPNX010487994.1, from coordinate 414,589 downwards.
AATCATCTTGGAGCATTAACTTATAAACTTTAACATGATCTATGAGGGGAAAAGCCCTAGAGGCTAAAACACTGATCTTCATTCTTTCTTAATTTATTCTTCTGGCATGAGATAGAATCTGTTTCCTTCAGTTTCTTTTATCAGAAGCAAAGACAAGAATGATAGAGACTATGTTTGGTAATATTAATTTAATCTTCTAGAATAGCTATTTTTTTCAGTTTTCTCTTTCCACTGTTAGATATTTAAATTTCAATGTAACATGAGCTTTAAAGCAAAATTATAGCACAGGAAAAACCTGAATATCATCCCATAAAATCTCACAATCATTATATGTTATTCCATGCAAATACAGTTTTGATTCAAGGTCAAAGAAACCTAACCTCAAATTAGCGGCAATCACTGACTACTATAATTTTTCGATAAGTAACAAGATGTCCAGTATATCAGTACCAAATAAATTCAAGCTCTTCAATTTAGCCAAAATTTAGGGTCACGTGCAAGGCACAATATATACTGCAAATAGACATCCATGATGCACACTATATAGAGTTTCAAGTAATACCCTTGCTTTGCAAGCGCTTGAAGTAATAGTCCATTCCCAGTTCCAATATCAACGACACTCCAGCTTGCTAGCTCTTTAGCTGTTTCCTCTGAATCTGCCTCCTCTAACTTTATGTTAGGCACATCTTCTTGATCTATATTATGGCCCTGCTTAATACTTAAGCATAGTCTTACTGTCCAAGTAGCAACAGACTCCATGACCTCAACCCCAAACCTGATATAGAAATGATTTCATTCAGTACTTAATCTTTAGATATAAAAGGCCTTTGCAATGTGCATACACAGAATTATCTAGTGCATTCTTTTGATAGCATAAAATTAAATACACAAATAGTAATCAAGCCCTATGACCTCTTTGAATACATGTCCCTGAATAGAACTTATCATATATACCTAGAACAAATTTAACAGTATTCCATTTTAGAGATTGACACTTAATTCTGAAGAAAACATTATATTGGAATATGGACATGCAAAACATATGAATCTATAACCAGAATCTATGATGAACTGTTTTTTCCTGCTCAATCTTACCAGCATGCTTTTATTACATGTAATTGGCTTTGTTTGTATTAGATATATAGCTTCTATACCAACATTAAATCCATAGGTATTTTATCCCTGACTATCATCCAACTCTAACTCTTTAGAAGATCTATCAAAACTGAAATCAAAATTAAAAGTAAGCATCTCTGGTTGGAAAAAGACTTTGAATTGAAATCAATCAAAAATCTGAAGATGACTTTTACTTTAACAAAAAATGATCATGCGTGATCAGCTTTATTTATTATGGACCTGTTCACAAAAGTAAACATGGCAGTTACTGAGGGATAAAAAGAAAACACAGATCTCATCTTATTACTCATTCCAAGCTCCAACCATCTATCTCTATCATTGAGAAGAAGCACACCTAAGACCCTACAGATACAAATAGGTATACAAGATATTGTCCTTCAACAAAGGCCACCAGACAACAGACTAATCTGAGAAGGGTCCCTCAGCAAACATCCAAGACTACCATGGCCCACGCTAAAGATTCTATTGGATCTTGTGTCACTAGCTTCTTTGAGAAAGAGATTGGATTGACATGATAACAGACACATCTTTTTACTAAGAATTACCTGGCTGCGACTAAAGATTCACAGAATATCCCATAACTATAAGCTCCTTTTAAACTAACATCCATAGACTCTTAAACACATTTTGCGGAATTTCATAATGGTTGATGATAGGCAATGGCATTATTGTCTGCTGACAGCTTTATATCAAGCAGTGTCAATTTGTCTCTTGCAGCCATGCTATATTTATGAATTAAATCTTGTTTTCAGCATTTGTGCTTTTGTCTTTAGCTCTCAGATGCCTTAAGTAGTCCCCTAAAATACAGTACATGATATTTCTTGTACTTTCATAGGCCACCGACTTGGTAATTCTTGGACATTAATATAATTTATTTCTTCTTGCTTAAAACAGAACATGTAGGAGTTATATGTTTTCTTTTAGTTGCACCTATGCACTTAACATTGTGAAATTATACACACAGGAGTGTGGTCTAACAGCAAGCAGCAATGCGATCGGGCTTGTATTAACATGAAGACCCAGGTTCAAATCCCTCAAGTGGGTGTGGCAGTAAATCCTTGTAAATATATGAAGAAGTATTTCTCAAATAAATAAAGCATTCTGAAATTATAAGAATTGAAAATGGTAAACTACCGTGCTGTGCAGTGAATACAAAATCCTTTTAAATATCGTCATATTTTTCTTTGAATAAGGTAAGAGGTTGGTAGAATTGTTCCTTTTTCCTCAAATATTTTTTCCTTCCCTTATTTTGAAAATGTCATAAAGACTACTAAAAACAGAGTTCAACGCTAATAAAACTGCTCGGGATTTGTTTCAATCTTTGTATCTATTGCAGCCACCCATAACATACATCTGAAATCATGTTTGCACTCAAACCTGCACTGCTTTCCTCAATGGAGACTTGGTGCAACTTGTGGACCCTACACCCACTGTTACTTCAACATACGTACCTCTCACTTAGGGTCGGTTCATGCCAACTCTAGGGGTGTATCTCTAACTGTACCTATAACCTGTTAGTTAGTTTGACAAATAAGAAAGGTCTGCAGGGAAGTAAATCTATGTATCAAATATAGAACTGGGAGGGAAGAATCAGAGATGACCAGTGTCTTTCAAGAGTTGATGGGATCAAAGGTGGGCTAGAACAATTGTCCAAAGAGGGATGGAGAATAGCTGTGAGGCTTCCAACATAGAAGAATCTTGCCATAAAACAGGTGTAACGTTGAATAACTGAGTTTGGGCTGATGACAACTCTGTCCTGGTCATTATGAGGGAGCTAAGGAGTGGTTTCCCACTATACAGGTCCTGAGGGACTGGGATAGCTCGCTAAAACCTGCAACAGCTAGTACAGATCAGAGAAACTTGAAAGTAATCTTCCAATCTGCTAACTAGTCCTAACAACCTGCATGAGAAAGAAGTCAAGAATGCACTGTCCAAAAATTAAGAACACAGGTAAACACGGAAACAGGAAAACATATGTGGATCAAAGCTTTATTCGACTGTCAATCTGGAATTACAATAGGCAATCTCTAGTATCCCCCTTTTCAATGAAGATCTAATATTATTTTATAGGCATTAATTGACCTAGGTCACTGCACCCTCTACTGCTCAGCCTAACATGTATATTTCATATTTCAAAATGAAAATTAATCCAGGATAGTATGCTCCTTTAGACTGCTGATTGGTATAGTAAACAGTGGCTTGCATGATATTCTTATCCTGTTGCTCAGATGTAGACTCTGCTGTATACTTCCACAAACTAACACATCACCGTTCCATGGACTGTACTTTAACTACAAAACCCATGTACCTCTATATTGCCCCTACCTGCTGTTTCCAAAATTAGCATAAGAGTTTCTCTTTAGTTGTTTTAACTTTTCCTTGTATGCAAAATAACTCTAGATTAAATAGAGCAATATTGATTGCTGCCAACCTGTGCAATTCTGCTTAAGTTCACTCATGGCACGATTTCTTTGTGCCAGCTGCAACCTTGTGCGCCCTTCATTTAGTGTGAGAACTCAAGACAGCAACTCAAATCCTAGCAACTAGCTGCTGCTTAACAATAGATTAGGGCATAACAACTTTTTTGTCTTAACTTCTGTCTAACAGATTGACCTTCAACTGCTGTGAGAACTACTAGTTGCATTGTCTTATTTGTCCATAACACACATGTAACGTTCTATTTATTTACTGCATGGTTTAATTTAGTAGTTAAACTGAGGGTTAACAACTTAAAACATTATATAGCAGATAGGACAACTCAAGAAGATCATAAAGTGATACATGCATCCTCTTTCTCTCCTCGTAGAGTGAAATGTAAGTGATACTTGGTCAAACCTTCGTGCAATAATCTCAGCTGATATAACTTGATCTAAATTCCCCAATTATGCTTTCCTTCGTGCAAACCTTCTTTCTCTCCTCCTTTCTATGCTTGATCTAAATTCCCCAATTATGTGATCCATGTCCTCCAGTTTGAGACGACCTTGCATGAAAGGGCACTCATGACTCTCTGCTTCTAACATGCTATGCAGCTTACTAGCACTCTCTCTTGTGCGAACAAATATTATTGTTTGCCCAGGCTTCTCTGATTCGCAAATTAGAATTGTTCTGGTCATAAACATTTTGACATTGTCATTGGAAGTGGTTGGAACCTGGCAAATTTCTCAATTTTCTGAATGTCCCTCATTATTCTCATTGAATCATCTTGAAATCCGTCCTTAGCCAACACGTGATCAGCCTCATCAAACACAAGAATCTCGATGTACCCTGTATGCAAAACTTTGATAAATATCCATGTTGGACACAATGACGCACTAGGAGGGGGGGGGGTGAATCAGTGTGCTAGGACTTTTAATAATTTTCACTTCTTCAAAACTTAAACAGAGATGCATTTTTCTGCAGTAGCCTACAACTTTGTCCTCTTCTCAAAAAGGATATGTGAATATGTAAGGCATCGAAATATGCAAAAGTGGCCTATCTCAGTNGAAAGTGTTCCCCTAGGTGACTTTAGCCTTAGTCACTTAAAAGGGGAAAATAAAGTGACCCTTGCATTAAATGACTTGAGATGAGCATTTAATTTGACTTTAAAGAATAAAGTCACTTTATGGAAAATTTAAGTGAGGTAAGTGAATTTAATTTTTAAATGAGTTATGAGCATTTAATCTCATCCACTCATCCCATCTAATCTCCACCGTTGGATTAAATGAACCCTAGGGTTCTCCCCAAAAAGGCAAGGAAAGGCATTTTCAGTCACTTTTGCAGATTGAAGTGAAAGAGAGAGCTGAGAGAGAAAGTTCCCATTTTCTGAGAAAGAGAAATATTTGCCGCACGCAAATCGAAGGAGACAGCAGCAAAAACAGGATGTGGTTTTCGAGGAGCGGGCTGGCACGATTTTCGAGACGGCAGCATTAATTGTTGTCTGTACGTACAGGCCATACGGTATGGTTCCGTACACCACAGAAATCGAGGAAGAAGGTACAGCACAAATTTTGAGGTGGTTTATTAAATTATTTCTGCACAGATTTCAAGGAGGTTTTCTGGGCGTGAATACCGAGACAAACCAGCAGGCATGAATCCCGAGGCATTTATTGCAGGCCGTACAGCCCATACAGCAAGCTTCCGTACAGTCTGTACAGTGGCACGTTTCTCGAGGCATCCTTCAGCAAAAAAATTTGATTTTTTTACTGCTCAGCACAGAAAACAAGACAGAAATATTCTCTTCCGGGTTGAGATAAGTTGGTCTGAAAATTTCTGAGTATCGCTGTAAATTTCCTGATAATAAAAATACTCTCTCTCTCTCCTGACAGGTTTTCCCCTTTTGGGTTTTTCCTGGGCAAGTTGCCATAAATTACTTGTGTCTGAAAATTTCATGGAGTGCATTTAAATTTTATTTTGTCATAAAAGTTGAGTTTCAGCAGTGTTTATTTCAGTCTGAAATTTTATGTTATTTTCAGCCTTACGAATTTCTGGGTTGGGCATTAAACTGAGATAATTTTTGACATTTAAACCGGTAGCTAAAACTGAGAAAAATCTACACTCAGGCTTCATCTTGGTGAAAGGATATCACTATCAAACATCATAGAGTGGGACCTGGAGGAAGAAATTTGGAAGGCATGGAAGATGGACTGCCTCCCAACCCCTTCACAAGAAAACTGGAAAACACTACGGAAGCACCTTGTTGGCATGGCTCCAATAAGGAAGTGTATTCAAGACTTAAGAGGATGGGGGAAAGATTGTAAGGAATACATGGTAAAGGAAGGATATAGAATGCAAATTGAAGAAAAAAGTGTTCTCCCTCAATCAACCATATGGAAAGAAACCAGCAAAAGTAAAGTGCTGCCCAAAATAAAATAAAAATTCAATTAGTTAGCCAGTCACAAGAAGGTTCTTACTGCAGAAAATACCTAGAAAAGAGGCATCTCAAGACCTCCAAGATACCATCTGTGAAAAATGGCAAAACAAAACTCCAGCCATCTCTTCATGGAGTGCAATTTTACAGCCTCAACTTGGAGGTATATGATAGTAGATTTAAATAGACAGGTTGGAATACCAAAAAGTTGGTCGAAGATGTTCTTAACCTGGCACAAGCAATATCCTAAGTCCTTCCATAACAAGTTGCTCATAAAGAGATTTTGGAAGACCATGCAGTATTTCATCTGCTGGAAACTCTAGCTGGCTCGTAACGAGGGAGTTTTCAAACACGAAAAAACCACCACAAGAAAGGTTGCATCTCAATCCTGGGGTATGCTCTGTGAAGTAATTCGAGCGAAAGACTTTAGCCATCAAAACTTATCATATTTGGATGTGGAAGAAAAAATATGTATTAGAGAAATCTTACAATCTAAACCGCCATTCCAACCAAAGAGATATCATAGACCTACTCTCGCCCAAGATTGGCAACTCAGAATCGCTAAAGAAGAGCTTGAATTGAGGCAATCCAGCGGTGGCAGGTGCAGTGGGGGTGCTCTATAACCCCGAGTGAGATGAGGAACATTTTTTCACTTGGGGGCTAGGTGTGGCAACTAACAATCGAGCAGAGATATTAGCGCTATGGAAGAGACTTCATACAGTAAACTCAAAAGGAATAAAAACTTAACAGTTATAGGAAACTCCATGAGCAGCTTCAGATATCTCCAAGAAAGAAGCCTTTTGAAAGATGTGCATTCATGCAGTAATGAAGATGTTAAAGGAGATGCAATGTTATCATGTATATCATGATCTAAACAAGGTCGTCCATGTGCAAGCAAAAAAAGGCAGTCCCCTTCGCCATGGTCAAATTCTTGAAAAAGGGAGGAAGGAAGGGTATTCGGCCATCCCCTAAGTTCACCGTTCATCTCATCGACATATGAGCGGAAGCATGCATCATTTGGCACCCAAACTCTTAAAAGGGAAGAAGGAGGGGTATTCAGCCATTCCCAAAGTTCATCGTTCATCTTGACAACATGAGCGTGATCATGCATCATTCAGCACCCATAGAGAGAGTCCAGGATTTAATGCACAAGCTTCACCGTAATTACACTCCTCAATGCAAACTGAGCACTTTAACGAAGGTGCTTTCTCGAATTCATCACGCATGTGGGAATGCATTATTCATACAATCTTCCCGTTGCTGAGAGGAAGGAGGGGTATTCAGCCATTCCCTAAGTTCACCGTTCATCTCATCAACATATGAGCAGAAGCATGCATCATTTGGCACCCAAACTCTTCAAAAGGGGGGAAGGAGGGGTATTCATCCATCCCTGAAGTTCACCGTTCATCTTAACAACATATGAGTGCGATCATGCATCATTCGGCACCCATAGAGAAAGTTCAGGATTTACTGCGCATGCTTCACCATACTTACACTCCTTAATGCAAACTGGGCACTTTAACAAAGGTGGTTTCTCAAATTCATCAAGCATGTGGGAATGTATTATTCATACAATCTTCCTGTTGCTGGTTTCGTTCTCCCTATGCCTCCTGTGGAGTGGTTATGTTTTCTAGCGAGTGCAAGCTCTGGAATCTGCCTGTAGGTCTGAAGTTGGCTACAGGTGGGCATTCATCATGGGGATAACAGCTTTGAAGTTCATTTATAATAGCCTTTGTTTCGCTCTTCCATTTTTGTTTATAGTCTGGCAGCTGGCTGCAACTCAGCTCATTTATGATTTAATCCTTTAGGTTTTAATACATCTGGCTTTGCAGTTTTGGAAGTCTGGTGTAGGAATAGTTTCATTGTTGTCGAGTCTGAGGTCTGTTCTGCTTGTCCTGGGTCTGTTTGTAGACATTTTATTTGCTGCTCAAGAGGTTTTTCTGCCCGTCTTTGGCACTGGGTCTCTCCCCATATTCTCCCAGTTTTGGTCTTTTCTGTCAGAGGGGTATAGTAGTTCAGAGAACCATTGGATTTGGCTGTTTTCTTTGTTTCTGTCATAGAGTATTTGCCTCACAGTTTTGGGTTTGTAGCAGTACCCATCTGAAATTTATGAACTGCTAAAAGCAACCATGGATAGCAGGAAGGCGCATTATAGTAACTCTTTGTGCAGGTGTGAGGGATTATTTGATGAAGAGCAAGAGAAGGTGGCACAGGCTATGGAAAAGATGGAAGAGTGGAGAAAGAGATGGGAGCTAAACTATGAAAGGGATATGAAGTTGAACAACATTCAGGGGCAGTTGGGAGGTAAACAAGAAGCAGACAAACAAATACAAAAGCAAGACAGTAATATTGGAAGTAAGCTGGGAGGCAGCCAATGACAAGATTGAAGATAGTTAAGTAGGCAGAGGTAATTAAAAACCTTCAAGCTAAGGTTAAAAACCTGCAATTGGAGCAATTTCTTGGTTTTCTTGCTCTAAAGCATACTCCCTCTCCAGCAATATCAGTTGGTTTAATAGAATTACAGCAGCAGGAAGGAAAAGAGGACACAGTGGAGTAGAACTCTGTCAGGACTGCAACAGTAGAACACACTCATCTGTTCTTTGCAGCTGGTCCACTGAAGAATGATCATCAAGGGCATGGCATTCATTATGTATAATCTCTTTTTAAATAGATTGTAAGAAAATCTTAATTTGGGACAATACCTGAGTCTATAGTATATACTTTTTTTTTCCAAGAAAAAAAAGCGTAATTTTATTCATCTTTCGAGATCAAAATTACATTCAGTATATTCACTTCCAGGTGAATTCCAGAGTCCAAAAAATGGATCCAATATTGAGACTGCCAAGTCTTCTGTAAAAAAACAAAAAAGCAAAAAAAAGCCAACTAAAAAGTTGACATTACAAACAGATAATTGCCTCAAGAAAGAGCACAAAGTACCTTTAATATCCAAAAGCTGAACCAACTATAAGTTGTCATTACAAACAGAAAAACTGCCTAAAAAACATGAAATCCATGTTCATGAAATACTATGAAGTTGAACTTCACAGGTCCATATATCATCAGCAAAAATGCTGTCATAAAAAATGACCATAAATGGGTCACTTTTATTCATATATCACACGAGCACCACCAGGAAACTCAGACATACTGCCGAGAGCAAAGGCCACCGCCTCTGAAAACGCCCTCGCCGCCGCAGAGATCCCTAAGGACCAAAGGACCACAATAACGGGTCGCCACGCAAGAGTATATCCACAGACACCGCTGTTGTTGGAGCACTCGACCGGATCTTGATAAAAAAATCTTCCAGAAAACATCCTGAACCGGATAGGAACTTCGCCGCAAAGATCCAGAATCGCCTCTGCCAGATGAAGGCTGGCGATCTTGAGGATCTTGAGGATTCGCCGAGACATCGCCTCTGCCATGATTCCTGCGCTCTGTCGCTGAGAGGATCTTCTTTTTCTGCGCCTTTGCCGAAAGATTGTTGCGGCTGAGATCCAGACACAAAACCGAAGAATCTTCCGCACCCTGATCACCTCTGAGTACCGTGTCTTGTTCGCAGGCTCGCTGTTGCCAAAACCCGGCATCAAAACCTCAAAACCTGAACTCCCCGGGTTGCCACCAGATCGCTGCGAATTCGAATTCTTCGGCCCCAAAAGATCTGCAAATGGCGCAGAGCTCAGGTCTCCGCCGGCAGATCCCCCGCTAAATACATAAGGAACCGCCGCATTCCTGATACCCTTCAAACCCCCGAATATATCATCATCATACACAGGAGCATCAAATACCGGGACAGAGGAATTCTTGATTGGGGACGAAAAGCTTCTGAATATATCATCAAACCCTTCTTGACTCTGCGAAGCGAACGATGGCGCTGAAAACTTCGGCGGGCCCCCGAATACATCGTCATAAACGCTCGGAGCACCTAAAATCCTCGCCTGGGTACTCCTCTGCATGGACATTGGCGCCGCTTTGCCTTGGGGATTAAGACCATAGTCCCTTTGCTCTCCTGAAATTCAGCAGCATTCCCAAATTCCGTCTGGCGCAGCTCAGCTCACTTCGGTTTGGATCCTCCAAAATTAAAATTATATATCGAAATGAATATTTCATCCAGTCTATAGTATATACTATATACACATGCCAAATAGTTAATAGTAGTAGCAAAACATTGATTCTCTAGCATATAGATGGTAATGTAATCAACAAGATGAAAATGCTGGAACAATTATGGACAAGCTTGCTTTTATTTTGTATAGACAGCTGGACGGTTAGGCCACTCTTTTTACTAATACAAATATATCCATTCATGTTAAAAAAGAATACAGTTCTGAATATAGGGCTTCACTAGAGCAAGAAGGATCAGTGATTCCTTTTCATATGAAAAACTATTTTGACATTGACAGACACAGGAATGTGGAATGGGTAAGTAACAAAGCACTTATTGCATTGCAATAATATCCTTGTTTGTTTCCCCATCAGTCTGAATGATGCCCATAAGTTTCAACACAGAATAGAATGTAGTTTTTTATATAAATAGTTCATTTTGCACAATTCTAGATGGATCTTGATCCTCACCCAATGTAATTAAATTTTACTGAGCAAATTCTCAATATTCTACAGAACTGAAATTATGTAGGAACAAATAAGATCATTTGGAATTCATATCCTATTGCAGAAACACATGCGAACTGTTTGAAATATCTGTACCTTACGTACTTTATAAATACTGCTCAAGTCACAATTCTAAGTTGGTTTGCTGCATTACGTGAAGCTTATGTTTCATTGCCTGAAGAGTTCTAGGTATTCAATGTTTTTACTTCTCTTGAGCAAAGTCATCGACTATTGAATCCAAACCCTTTCCAATAGGTTTTTAACGAAATACTTGTTGTGGTTGAAGGATCTGCATACTGCTCATTAGCAATGTTACTTTTGCAGAAATTAAGCCATCAATAAGGTGAAGCCAGTGTGGGATTAGTTATACAACTTAACACATTAAACCACATATTGAAGGCAGGCAAGTATTGTTTTTAGGATAATCTTTCACTGAAATTGATGTTTTAAAAAGGGCAACTTAGAATTTGCAAGCAACAAAATTTCCCACAGAACAAATGGGAATAAATTATGAGACTTGAAAGAGACATACCAAATTTCACCAGCATGGCCATGCTCATGAAAGTTTGCCAGATCATCTGCATATGCAGCATCCCAGTGACTCTGCAGACCCAGCACTGATGGCTCCACGTCAGTATCCTCTTCATCCTTGTCTGAGCTGTTCCAAGACAAGAGAAGAGAGTATGTAAAGAACATATGACAATATTAGCATTATGTTCATAAGTTCCAAGACGCAAACCATTCGTAAGACTCAAATCACAACAAAGAGTTTACAGATTCAACCAAAACATCAACAAATTCATGTTATGAGTCAAGCATAGTAGCATAATTCAAGTATGAATACGGATTCAAATACGATTCGATACGGAAAAAATGACATGAAAAAATCTAGTACAAAAAAAATACGGGAGTTTTGCTTATAGATTTAAAAAACTTTATTTTCAAAGTTTAAAATTTATTTAAATATACATAAACCATTCAATATTTGCATGCAGTGTTGGAATTGACGGGCAAAAGACCCGTCATGGGCCATTTTTCTCGTCAAATACAACAGTCTATATTTTATACTTCCCATCACAAAAAATCAAAGAAAACATTAAAATTTCTATATAGAGTCTCCAAGAGGGGGGAGAATTTATCTAATAATGTATTTATAAATTTAATTATGAAAATATTAAATAATAAAAATGCCAAAAATAAATTATAAAACAATGAAACAAATTTCTAATAATATATTTCAAAAAATATTACCCTAACTACAATCCTAAGTTACCAGGATGCAGATACGGATTCGGATTTGGATCCGGATACAGATTCGCTAGATTTTTTAAAACCCAAGATCCGGTTACGGCAGAGAAATGACAAGTACAAACAAATATAAAAATATCTTTATAATAACCAAAAAATAGAATGAAGAAACGAAACTATTTAGGAAACACAAGACTAGAACAATAAGTTATTGCCAAAAAAGAGAGATCATGTACCATAACTTATAATTTGATAAATTGTAACCATGATTGATATTGATAATTTAAAAAACCATTACAGCATGAACTTGAAGCTGTTCATAATAGTATTTTTGTGAGCCACAGCCACACGTCCCTATCAGCAAGGAATAAAGTGGCTTTCTTGAACGCTATGGCAAGACTACATAAGAGTGTAGTAAGTAACAACATAGCACATAAAGATAGATCAGCCCCCGACAACATACCTTGACCATAAAGATCAATCAAATAAAAACGTTGAAAGCAGGCCTTGATATTGATATATCAGAGTTCAAGAGCAGATCTTGACATATGGACAGATCAGACCTTGAGCAGGAATGGGGTTTATGCTTTTAGCCATTAGGTGTTTAGGGTTTCTCAAGTTTTCACTAAAAAACAATTTTTTGGGGGGGATCAATGGGTCATAGAAGCACTGGAACTTGCAGGATCTGTTTGAAAAATTCAGGAATTGTTTGAATTTTCACAGGATCCGTTTCATGGGACCAGGATACGTTTCCTTCTGCAATGGATCTGTTTCCATGGTGGATCCGAGGCATATCCGTGGATCTGCAAATCCTACACACTGGAGTGGTGGATCCGGTAACAGAGCTAAAATCTAATATTATAACTAGTTACTAAAATTTATATTTATATTACAAAATAAACTTAATTTAAAACTAATCTAATATTTGATATTTCTAATTAAAGTATAAAACAAAATATATATCATAAACTTTAAAGCTTTAAACTTTTAAAATCTAAAACTAATTCGGAACAGACTATGGACAAAATTAAAAACAAAACAATAAAATTTAAATAATTCTTAGTTTATAATGGGCCAAAAATGTAGGTATATTCTATGTTGTGGGGAATCGCTAGGGACCCCCACGAATCGCTCCCAATTCATGTTAGTTGTGTACCTCGGGAAGTGTTCCCCTAGGTGACTTTAGCCTTTAGTCACCTAGTGAAGGGAAATAAAGTGAACTTGCATTAAATGACTTAAAAGGCATTTAATGTGACTTTATAACATTAAAGTCACTTTTTGATAAATTTAAGTGGGTGAGGGAAACTAACTTTTTAGAAATAAAAAGTGTGCATTTAATTTCCACCATTGATCTAATTCATTCCTAGCCATTGGATTAAGATCTCTTCACCTACCTAGGGTTGAGAAGCAAAAAGGCAAATGATGATTTCATTCTGGAGAGAGTGAATGTGAGAGAGATGAAGAAGAGAGAATGGCACGAGCGTGCTGAAGGGTTTTTGGTGGGCACAATTTCCAAGACAACCATTTATTATTTGCATAAATCCTGAGGATAGTACGGCCTAGCATTTATTTGCTGCACAAAAAACGAGGAGTACGAACAGCATTTATTGCTGCACATTTTCGAGGGTGTACAAATTCCGTACTATACAGTTTGCTGCACAGTTTTCGAGGCACAAGTTTGGCACAAAAAACAAGAAGTACAGGCATGCATTTCGAGGTAGCGGGCAGCATTTTCCAGGCACGATTTTTGAGGTGTACGGCAGCATTTAATGTTGTCCGTACCATACAGATTTTTTGCTGGTGTGGGCACGGAAATCGAGGTCTGAATATTAATTAGTCAGCACAGAAATCGAGGTTGATGTGACTTGATTTGGCACTATTTTCAAGGAAGAAATAATGCACAGAAATCAAGGCAGCTCATGCATGAAAAACGAGACAGCCTACTGGTTGAGATAAGTTTGATTTTGACTGTAAAAATGAATGTCTAATTTTTCCTGAAACAAATAATAAAAACTCTCTCTGACTAGTTTTCCCCTAGTGGGTTTTCCCAGGGCCATTTGGCTGAAAATTCTGAGTACTGTGTGTTTGAATGAAGTGATGAATATTTACTTTCTATCAGTGGAAGATTTAATTTACAGCAGTGTTTTAAGTTAGAAAAATTTATGTTTATTTCCGGCAATTTAATTTCTGAGATTGAAATAAACTGAGACAAATTTTTACTTGAAATCGGTGGCTAAAAACTTAAGAAAAATCTACAAGGTATCAGAGCAGGTTGTGGCAGAAAATTAAATTTCAGCAGTGAAACAGTCATTTCCAGAATTCAGAAAAACCTTTGTGATAGTAGTAAATTTTGTTGAAACTTGTTCTTTGAGAAAAATGACTTCCATGGGGTTGAGAACTGAGAATAGGTTGGATGGGGCAGCAAACTTTGTCTCATGTAAAGCCCGGATTTTACTTGTGCTGAAGGAGAATGAGTTGTGGGAGGAAGTAGTTAGAAACACTACAGCAAATGCCATTACTATTCCCCCTTCTACTGATGCAGTGTTACTTGCAGCCTTTAATAAGAAAGATATTAAAGCCATGAGAATAATCTTAGATGTTGTTAAAGATCATGTTATTTCTCACATTTCAGCGAAAGATCATGCACACAAGATGTGGTCTGCTTTGACCGGCTTGTTTGAGAGTACTAATGAAAACAGAGAAGATGGTGCTTAGGGAGAAGCTGAAAAACATCAAGATGTTCAAAGGAGAGGTGTGTATGGCCTATCTTACTTGGATCTCTATGGTGAGAGATGAGCTTGCAGCTATGGGGGTGGTGGTTACTGGTCCTGAGTTAGTGCAGATAGCCCTGAATGGGGCGATTGCACCTTGGACTTTGTTTGTTCAGGGGTTGGTGGTCAAAGAGAACTTACCATCTTGGGACAGGGTCTGTGATGACTTTGTTCAAGAGGAGACTCGTAGGGGTTTCTTGCAGTGCAATGGTTCTACTAGTAGAGGGGATGAGGAGGATGTGGCATTGACAGCGAAAGCAAAGAAGAAGAGCAAGAAGGGTCCCAAGAAAGGTGGGGCCAAGCAGCAGCAGGATGGGTAGAAGAAGGATATGAGCAATGTGAAGTGCTTTGCATATCACAAGATGGGACACTATGCTGCTACGTGTCCGAACAAGAAGAAGAAGAAGAAGCAGACAGTCGCTTCAGCCAAGATCGATGATTTTGCAGCATGATTTCAGAGTGAGTTTTCACTATGCACTAGGCATATTGAGAGAGAGAGAGCATCCATTCTCACCAGTGCAGATGTTGACAAACAAAGGGAGTTTTCCTGTGTGACAGATGTGGAGGTTGGCTATACAGATTCAGATTGGGCAGGTAGTGTAGCAGACTGGAAGAGCACTTTCGGGTGTTGTTTCAGTTTGGGCTCAGCGGCAGTGTCATGGTTCAATCGGAAGCAGAAGTCCATTGCATTAAGTACTGCAGAGGCTAGTTTGGCCAGCTACGAGGCCTTGTGGCTTCGCAAGTTGCTAGTGAATCTATTTGGTCAGGAGCTTAGGCCTACAATGATTTACTGTGACAATCAGAGTTGCATCCAGCTCTTTGAGAATCCAGTTTTCCATGATAGGTCAAAGCACATTGAGATCAGGTATCATTTCATCCGAGACTATGTTCAGAGAGGGGCAATGATGCTTCAGTACATTTCCACAGATGAGCAGGTAGCAAACATTCTGACGAAGTCTTTGGGGAGGGGCAAGTTTGTCTTCTTCAGAGACTAGTTGAGCGTGGTGCAGAACACCTTCCTCGGTAAGAGGGAGTGTTAGTTTTGTACCTAGGGAAGTGTTCCCCTAGGTGTGTTGCCCACCTATATCGACTAGATGGAAACGTCATGTACATCGCAGATGTACATATTGTACAATTTGCACCATGGAAAAATTTTAAGGATTTTTCACTCAGCAAGGCAATTCTGCCCCTTTTGTACACTAAATGTCCGCTCCCCTGCGTGGGATAATTAATGTAACTTTATATGTCAGTATGGATCATTCATCTAAGGATGTCACCATGGACTTTATTATCAGGGAAGTCCTCTTCACCGAGTGTTTTTTTTCCCTTCCAATTAATTTTGTTAATTAACAATTTTAATTGGTTGGGTTTTTCACTCACCAATCCTCCAAAGTGGTGAATTGGTGTTCTGATAATCAAGCCCATGAGGTGGCTAAGGTTTCAAGTTGTTGTCCATGACCATGCTAACCATATCTTGTAGTCTTGCAAAATTTCGTTAGGATTTTAATTTAAATTTTTTTTATTTTTTCCTAATTAATTAATTTTACCATTTGGTGGTTAATTAATTAAAGTTTTGATGTAATAATGTAATCTCTTGAACCTTGGCATTTTGTAATAAGGGCTATGAATGCAAATAAGAATGCTATGACACCCGCTAATCCATTGGTTCAAGTCCCATGTCATTCTGACAAGGGGTTAAGAAGTTAGACCAATTTTGGTTAAGATAAGGTATTTTTTCCTAGGAAATTAATTTAATTTCCTAGGGTGAAAAATTAAATTATTTGATTTTGAAGGAAAAAATCAAATAAGACCATGGTAATTAAGTTTGGGGGGTGGCTAAAAATAGTCAATTTTTATTTTTAAATAAACCCCCCCTATGGTCAAAATAAATTTTTAAAGATCTCCTAAGTGGAGTGCCCCTCTTGTCTTAATAAAAGATTAAAAAATAAAAGATAAAAATCAAAATTTGAGTCAAAGGAGGCCCCAGATAAAAGATTAAAAATAAAAGATAAAAAAATTAAAAATTAAAAAATAAAAGATTAAATAAAAGATTAAAAATAAAAGATTACATAAAAGATAAAAAACATAAAAATTAAAAAATAAAAGATTAAATAAAAGATAAAAAAAAAAAATTTGAGTCAAAGGAGGCCCCACTTGAGTCATGGAAACCCTAGATCTATGGGTGAAGCTTCATTGTGACATGGATCTATCTTTTTTACCATTGATTTGAAGAGGCCCCTTACTTATGATTGGTGGATGGCTTGCAAAGTCAACAAACCTAGATCTAAGGGTGGAAGAGAGCTAGAGTTTAGATCTATGTTTTGGACCCTTGATTTAGGAGTGGGTTTGGGATCTTTTCAACTATAAAAGAAGGTCTCCCCTCTCTCATTATTCATTCATTCTCATGCTAAGGTTATGCTGCTGAAATCTTTCTCTCTTCTCCTCTCATATTCTCTCATATTTTCTCAAGCATTTAGCTCAAGCCTCTTGCTATGGTTGTATTGAATCTTGCCCTAGTTGGGCTTAATAGAAGAAAGCTTTGGAGGCAAATTGTTGATGTGGATCCATCTCATTTCATGCTTGGATTAGTGAGGTAACCTTCTGGATTTATCCATTATTGTTGCACTTGTTTAAGCTTGGAAACTCTCCACAAAGTATTTTGTGGAGAGACTTGTAGGTAGAAGTACTTCTATCTTCATTTGTGAGTAGATTAGTAAGATTCTACAACGTATTTTGTAGGAGTTATTTTTGTGCTCATCTCTTTGCTTGCTTGTTGTAGCTCTAATAGATTTCTTTTGCAGGTATCTAAAGCTTAGAAGGGCTCCTCCAAGGATTTCTTGTTTTAAGATCTATTTTTGGGGGTTCTAGATCTAGGGTTTCTACCATTGTATGGTGGTAAAAAAACCATTTTTTAGAGCCTAAATCTTTAGTATTTTAATTAAACATTTTAGATCTGATATTTAGTAGCATTTAGGTGGAGTTTCCAGCCCTCTAAACATCACATTTCAGTTATTTTTTCCAATCAGATTTTTTCCCTAAATTAGTGATTTTTTGGACAAACTTTTTTCTGATAATTTCTTTGAGTTTTCTGTGATTTCCAGCAAGCTTTGCTTGCTGGTTTGTGACAGGTTTTACACAGGTAAAGAGGAGGTGTTGCCCAAATTAGCCCAGAAATACCTCAACCTTCAACCGGTTCCAAAAGGGGTTCAAACCTGTGTTATTGGAATCGGCAAAACCGGCCGGTCTAACCAGTTTACAAAGTTGGTCGGTCCGGTCAGCAAAAAAAAATCAAAAAAACGGATTTTTTTCCAAACCGAGTACGGAACCGGCCAAAACCGACCGAACTGGCTGGTCTGGACTGGGGACTCACGAAACTCAATTTTTTTTTAAAAAACCAGAAAATAAAACTTTGTTGATGTACTTTGGAGCCTCTTTGTTAATGTACTCTGGTTCAAAACCTCAGAGATGTATTGCACTAGGTGCTATTTTGGATATTTGTTATATATATGAGAAACTTTGCATATTTCTATATTAATGGTTTAGATTCATATGTATGCACATGAATATATATTTTTTTACAAAATATCAATATTTTATGTATTTTTTAGTCAGTTGGTTTTTTGCCGGTTCCGGTCCGGTTTCTGGTCCAGTTCACATTTTGGGCTTCACCGGTTCGATGACCAGTCCGGTTCCGATAACATTGGTTCAAACCCTCACCTTCCTTTCTTTTTTTCTGATATTTGTAAACCCCAAAGAGAAGTTCTCTTGGGGTATTCTCCAAAATTTTATAAAGCATTTGTAATCTATATGTAAATAGATTAGGAAGTAGAGAAGGAAGTAGATCACTAGCTGTTGTTTTTCTATCTCAAATAGATCTAGATTTTTCAGTTTTACCCACCTTCTCCTTTAGGGAGATTGTTGTGTGGTTAGCATTCTTGGTTTAGCTTAAGTTTATTTTGAGTATTTCTTTTTCAAGCAAGCATCTAAATTAGTTTTGCTTTCTGTTCTATAATTTAGTTGCTCCAAGTACGTCAAGGTATCGACACCGTGCCCTGTGGCACAAAGCTCAGTTTGAGGCTTGTGGGTTATTTTATTTCTGTAATTTACTTCCTATCATTTAAATTTTGCAAAGAGTAATATACAACATAACATCCGTCCGGGTATCATCTGCCCTCCATTATCTCCCTTTAAGGAACTCGGATAAAGGGTATGAAAAACGAAGGGGTTTGGGGACTTTAGGAAACCTTAATTGGCTCACTTTACTTTCTGCGATCTTTCACTTTCCTGCAAAGCAATTCATTTCTTAATTGTCCAGAGATCAAGTACCGCCACCTTCCATAAGGGATAACGCTCAGGTTGACTCTATTAACTTGTTAATTATGTAATTCATTTTGCTTACTGTAAAACAAATCTACAATTTATTTAAAATATACAACCTAAACTGTTCGTGTATCCTCTACCCCCCTGTTATCTCCCTTTAGGGAACTCAGGTAAGGGTATGAAAAGCGGAGAGGCTTAGGGGCTCTAGTTTAATAGGGCTTCCATCTTTGCTATTTTTTCGGTTAATTAAAAACAGTGACCTCGGAAGCTAGTAGGAGTAGAAGACCATGGGCGTCTCTAGGTGTTCTACATCCTCCTTGTTGAGCACCGGGGCATTGGGGTTTGACCTGGGAGCTACAAGTGGACTTGTTTCCACTGTTTTGAGCACACCAACATTCCCTCTTTGACTTGAGAAATACTAGATTGGGGTAGTCACACCACCGGATCTAAAACTTAATCAAAGACTTCGACTTTAATAAAATTTATTAAAAAACGAACCAAGAAACATTGCAAAACGTCTTACCCACATTTATGTTTCTGTGTTTGTTTCAAAGTCCTTGCTTTTCAAGGCTTTCATTTTACAAGTACGTCTTGCAAGCATCTCAATTTCATTTCAGTACCTTTCACTTTCAAGTATAATATCTTTAAAGTATTGTGGCACACTTGAGTAAAACATTGTTTAATCTTGTAACTTGAAAGCAATCTGCCATTTGATCTTTGGCATAATAACTTGTTCATCCAGTGTATATCTTGTTTCCTTTCAGGTATCATTATATATCTATTTAACCATTCTTTAGCACTTGTTCATATTGTGTAATTTATTTACATTGTTCATATTGTTAACATTGTAAATCTTGCTTAGCTTAGACAACTGTGGATGGTCATTCTTAATTCTTTTGTAAGTTTGTAACTTGTAATCTTTTGACTCCATTTAATCTAGGCACTGATCTTGTAACCTTGTAACCTTAATCAAATAAAATCCCTTTAACTAAATTGTTAATAAACCTTCCTGTAGGGACTACCCCCCTCGACTGTGTTGGGATTTGGCCTAAACAAAGGAGTTGGTAGACTGTGGTGACAGTGGTCCCCAGCTCTAACTTGCCCCCAAGGACACACAAAGCGGGTTGGAGACTTCCCCGTGTCATAAAGTGTGTATTAGGCGGCAACATCTATGGCGCCGTTGCCGGGGACAAGTCTTTTGTCCTTGGTCTTGACATTAGTAAAAAAAAATTTAATTCTTCAATTTAATTCTGTAAGTGTTAATAAAAATTTCGAAATAACCTTAATTTTTTTTCTTCTTCTTTTACCCATATTAAAAGTTTGCTTGTTCTCCAAGTGGCGACTCCACTTCAAAATATATAGTAAGGTATTCTACCTGGAGCCCTTTGGTTTGCTTAGGTCCCTCTTAGATCCTGAAAAGGCTTTTAGAGGAAGTTAAACAAACTTGCTCTGTGTAGAATCTTTACAATTCTTGGAGAAGAAGCCAATTTCTAATATCTCTTTGTTGTTTATCCAAGTAAACCAACCTTAAACTTGGATAATTATTATAGACCATGTGATTTCACTAAAATTGTTGGTTACCCTCATGATGTTCCAGAAAAAGCTATTAGATAAGTTGTCTTCTTTTCAAGGAGACAATGTTACAAGTGCTAAAGCCCACATCAGAGATTTCAATTTATGTATTGTAAGATGGTGTATGGCACACAACCATGAAGATGTGAAGATGAAACTCTTTTTTTTGTCCTTAGAGGAAGAGGCCATTGATTGGTTTATGGAACAAGATGATAACAAGTTTAAAGACCTTAAGGGAATCATTGAAGCCTTTAATGATAAATGGGGAGATAAGAGGGATCATGTTTGGTTCTCCACGAGAGTTTTGAACTCTCTGAACCTCTCAAAGACCTCTGACTAGGCCTTCAGGAAATAGATCCAGGTCTTCCTAGAAAAGTCATCAATGAAGGTTACGCAGTAAATGTAACCACTAAAAGAATGGACACTCATATGTCCCAATACATCTAAATGCCCCAAGTCCAAGGGCTCCTTAGACTTGTGCTCACTCTATGGGAAAGGCTTCCTAATGTTCTTCCCCAAAGCATAACCCTTGCAGTGGTTATGCTTCTCCTCCTGTACCTGAGGAACTCCAATTACTACCTGTGGTTATGCTTCTCCTCCTGTACCTAAGGAACTCCAATTACTGCCTGTCTCAAGTGCCTCAGTGCTCCATGGTGTAAGTGTGCCATCCTCCTATGCCACAACACACCCTGACTGTGTTAGATTTTATCATTCAAGCTAGCATTATGTTAGGATCTTTAACTGAGAGAATAACAAGTACAGCAATCAAACACAAGAGACAATGAACATAGTGTTTTTCCTCGGGGGAACCATAAATAGAGAAAACCCCGCAACTTCCTCAAAGATAGAATCAGCGCCAAAAGTAAAACCCCAAAACAATAAGATGATCTCCCGACAGCAGTAACCTCTTTCTTCCTAGCCCCAATGTCTTCTTCTTCCTCAGCTATGCGCTACAACTAAGTGTGAGTGAGTGTGTACTAAATAGAGAGGCTAGCTCTCTATTTATACTAATTCCCGACATGACTAAACCCCACTAGGGCCAACTTCTCTAAGAGAGTCTAATAACCCTAGTGCCCTGAAACTGCGGGGACTTTAACCCTTGATCAATAGGAGGGTTACCCACAATGACTTGACATGACTTGTTTACATGATAGAATCTCCCGATAGGAACATCGAGGCATGACATGACTCAATTACATTACAGATACTTCCCGGAATAAACATCGAGGTACAATACATGAAATATACAAGTGAATACATTCCGAAGTTACATATACATCAACACTCCCTCTTAACTAAGAAGGTATTCTCTCGACACAATTTTCCAGTACTAGTCTTCTTATCTGGATCATCTCGTCATCTGCATCTTCAAGTCATCTTCATCTTTAAGTCATCTTCATCTTGGATTAAGATCTTTACTCGATCTGGATCATCATCACTGGATCTGGATCATCTCAGAGACATCATAACTGGATCTGAATCATAGCGCGATCTGGATCATCACTGGGTCATCATCATATGTGCCATCTCATGATTCTTCTCGTCACAGGAAGTTCTACAGAGCCAGCCCTTTTTCATGCTGGTTGTAGGCCTACCTCCTTGTAGGTCTTTGGTAGCCCTTATATATGACCCTAAGTCTGAATGGCCAACACTCACATCTGACCTTGACTCGTCAGAAAGGCACAGCACTTACATCTAACCTTGACTCGTCAGAAAGGCACTCAGTCCTAGATTGAGGGTTCCTGGTAACTAACCAAGTGCCTCCATTCAGAGAATGGCAGTAGCCCTTATATCTGACCCTAAGTCAGAATGGTCGGCACTCACATCTGACCTTGACTCGTCAGAAAGGCGGTAGCCCTTACATCTGACCCTAGGTCAAAATGGTCGGCACTCACATCTGACATGGAAAAAAACAATCCTCTCACCATGACAGAATAGCAGTAGCCCTTACATCTGATCATGTAGGAACCAATCCTACAGTCACATCAGAATGGTCGGCACTCACATCTGACCTTGACTCGTCAGAAAGGCGGTAACCCTTACATCTGATCATGTAAGAACCAATCCTACAGTCACATCAGAATGGCCGGCACTCCCATCTAACATGGAAGGAAACAATCCTCCCACCATGACAAAATGGCAACAACCCTTATATCTGATCAAGTGGGAACACATCCCTCAATCACATCAGAATGGCCATGCACTCATATCTAATCATGTGAGAACACATCTCACAGTCATATCAGAATGGCCCTCAGTCCTAGACTGAGTTTTCCTGGTAACTGACCAGGTACCTCCATTCAAAGAATGGCAATAGCCCTTATATTTGATCATGTAGGAACCAATCCTACAGTCACATCAGAATGGCTCAGCACTCATATCTGACATGGAAGGAACCAATCCTCTCACCATGACAGAATGGCTCAGCCCTTGCATCTGACCATGGAAGGAACCAATCCTCTCACCATGTCAGAATGGCTCACAGACTCATCCCTTCCCCTTGGGGGAAATCTCGATCTGGAGAACACCAAGCTTCTCCCTGAAGTACTCAAACTTCACTCTAGCCAATGGCTTTGTCAACACATCAGCTATCTGTTCGTCCGTCGCAACATACTGGAGCTTCACTGCTCCTCTCTGCACCATATCCCTGATATAGTGATACTTGATCTCGATATGCTTCGACTTGTCATGGAACACCGGGTTCTCCGACAACTTCACACAACTTTGGTTGTCGCAATATATACAAGTAGCATCTAGCTGGAGATCAAATAAATTAGACAGTAGCTTCCTCAGCCATACTGCCTCACAACTAGCTGAACAAACCGCGACACACTCTGCTTCAGCTATACTCAGTGCCACACAGGATTGCTTCCTGCTAAACCAAGAGATCACACCTGATCCCATACTGAAGCAACACCCTGAAGTGCTCTTCCTATCGATGGCACTGCCTGCCTAGTCTGAATCAACGTAACCCTCCAGGTTAATCTTCTGATTCGCATCATACTTGAGCCCATAATCAACCGTACCCCTCAGGTACCTCAAAATATGCTTTGCAGCAATCAAGTGAACATGTCTCGGATCTGTCAAGAACTGGCTCAAGGTGTTCACAGCAAAGCAAATATCTGGTCTCGTGTTCGTCAGGTACATCAAGGACCCAATCATCTGACGATACATCGTAGCATCAACCGCTTCTGATGAAGCATCACTCAATAGCTTTAGGTTCGATGCCATAGGTGTGGTCATGGCCTTGCAGTCCATCATCCCAAATCTCTTCAGGATCTCTACTGTATATTTCTCTTGTCCCAGGGAAATTCCATCTGCACTCTGCCACACCTCCATGCCTAGAAAATAATGCATCATACCCAAGTCCTTCATTTCAAACTCGGCATCAAGCTTTCTCTTCGTATCAGCAATCAACCCATCCATACCTGTTACAAACAGATCATCTACATACAATAGGAGCATCACTGGGTTGCCATCTTCAACCTTGTAGTAAAGGTTGGAATCTGCTTTACTCTTGGTAAAACCCAAACTAGATAGAAAGCTGTCAATTCTGCCGTACCATATCCTGGGTGCCTATTACAAACCGTATGGGGCTTTCTTCAATCTACATACATGAGACTCCCTGTCATGTGTCTCAAAACCGAGTGGCTGCTCCACATACACTTCCTCTTCTACTACACCATTCAAGAAAGCAGTCTTGACATCCATTTGGTGTATCTTCCATTTCATCACTGCAACCAGAGCAAGTGCTGATCTAATGGAAGTGTATCTGGCTACAGGTGCAAAGATTTCTTCATAATCTATTCCTTCTTTCTGGGAGAAACCACAAGCAACAAATCTTGGTTTATATTTCTCTATGCTACCATCTACAGCATGCTTGATCTTGTAGATCCATTTGGAAGTTACAACTGACTTCCCTTCTGGTCTTGGGACAACATCCCAAACATCATTCTTCATGATCGATTGATACTCTTCGATCATAGCATCCTTCCATTCTTTCCGTTCTGCCACTTCTTCATAATTGGAAGGTTCTTTCGAGGAAATCACATAGTAATGCTACATACCCGGAGCAAGATCTGGTCCTCATTCTTTCTCTGTGATTCTCTTCTGGAACCCCATATCTTTCTACACCTTGGATAGCTTCTCGTACCCAAGCAGGTTTCCTCTTATGAGGATTCTTCTCCTGAGGTGGATCTACAAGTTCTTGAGGTTCTTCAAATTCTCGATCTTCTTCTTGAGCTTCTTCCTTCATGGTTGTATCATGAATTTTGGGTGCTTCTGCTTCTACAAGTTCTTCAGCAGGTCTCTTTCTGGATTTGTTGTAAGCTGAGTCTTCATCAAATGTCACATCCCTGCTAATGTCGATCTTCTTGAATCCTGGGAAGTATATTATGCAAGCCTTCGAGCTTTCAGAGTATCCCACAAATATACCCTTCTTTCCTGAAGGATTTAATTTAGTCCTCTTCTCTTTTGGAATGTGTATGTACACTGGACAGCCGAATATTTTGAAATGGCTGACTTCTGGTTTCTTGCAGGAAAAGACTTCTTCAGGTGTCTTGTTTTCGAGTACTCTGTGTAGAGTATGGTTCTATACATACACCGTTGTTCTAGCAGCTTTTGCCCATAAATGCAAAGAAAATCTTGATCATGAAGCATTGCTCTTGCAGCTTCCATGATAGTTCTATTCTTCCTTTCTGCAATCCCATTCTGTTGTGGATTATATGGAGTGGACAACTCCCTCTTAATCCCTGAGTCTTTGCATATCTCTTTGAATTCATTTGATGTGAATTCTCCGCCATTATCTAATCGAAAGGTCTTGATCTTCTTTTCTGTGTGATTCTCGATCAAGGCTTTGAATTCCTTGAACTTGCTGAATACTTCATCTTTGTTCTTCATGAAGTAAATCCATGTCTTCCTAAAAAAGTCATCAATAAAAGAAACATAGTATACATACCCGCTTAGTGAGCTTGATGACATTGGACCGCATACATCGGAGTGGATGATTTCCAAGAATCATTTTGCTTTGCTCTCGCTACTTGGAAATGTCTTCTTTGTATTCTTTCCTTTCGCACATCCTTTGCAGACCCCATCATGTTTTGCTTGAATTTCTGGAAGACCTTCAACAGCTTTGCTTGTAAGTGGTAGTGCTTTGTAATGCACATGTGCAAGCCTTCTATGCCAAAGTTCATTTGGCTCTACTGTGTCATGGACCAAGGCTTGTTCTGGATGGCCCTTCAATTTGTATAGACCTCCTTCTTGTTCCCCAATTACTGCTGCATCATTAATAGTCTTTCCCTTTGGCCACATGATAACTTGGCCATTTATAAATACAACCCTCATGCCTTTTGCATCTAATGCAGATATGGAGAGAAGGTTCTTCTTGAGTCCTAGTACAAACAATACATCTTGCATCTTCATAGACTTTCCAGAGTCTAGCTTATAGGAGGATTCCCCACTACCTTTTATTGGATACTGGTAGTCATCTCCAAGTTTCACCTTGTGAGGTGATTCATGTTCTAAAAGTTTTGCAAAGGACTCTTTGCATCCTGTCATATGTTTGGAAGCCCCACTGTCCATAAGTCAAGCATTGCTTCCATGTGTGATGTTTCCCGTGAGAGCAGAAATCAAGACATATTCTTCATCACTTGAAGAATCTTCACTTTCATATCTGGTTCTCTTCTTGGATGGTTCATCATCCTCTGCAGCATGAGCATGATGTCTTCTGTTGTTTCCCTTTTTCTTATTTTGTCTTTTAGGACAATCTTTTGCAAAGTGTCCTACTTTATCACATGTATAACATCTGCTTCTAGACAAATCTTTTCTAGAGTTAGTTTTATAGAAATGCTTACCTCTGGAGTGATGAGAACTTCTTTTGCTTTTCTTGGAAAGAACTGTGAGGGCTTGATCTTCACTTCCCATCTTTTCTTCTCAAGCTGCTATCCGAGCTTCTTCTTGAGAGCATTCTTCCCATAGTCTGCTGAACTTGACTAACTTCTTTCTGGCACATATCCCTTGAATAAAGGAGTCCCATGATCTAGGGAGACCATTCAAGGTGGTCATCACAACCTCTGCATTCTCCACTTCTTCATCTACTGCTTCCAGTTGTTCCTTGATCTGAGAGACCCTTGTAAAGTAAGACTGGATGGTCTCAGCATTCTGGATCTTTACATTCTTCAGTTGGTTTCTCAAAGTCATCTTCCGGTTTATGTTCTTCCCTTCAAACAATTTAGTTAGGGCATCAAACATAGCTTTAGGTGTCTTTAGGGAGGACACCTGCGGTATGAGGTGATCCTTGATTGAATCAGCAATGATCTTGATTGAATCAGCAATGATCCTCTTTGCCATAACCAACTTATTCTTGTGTAAGGCCTTAGCCTCATCTCCCTCTAAAACTGGAACCTCCTCATTGATATAGGAGTCCAACTCATTTCCTTCCAGGACCATGGAGATCCTATACTTCCAGGCTCGGAAGTTATCAGCTCCCTCAAGCTTTTCATCAAGCTTGGTATGAGGAGACATCTTAACTGAGAACCTCAAATGGAAATACAAAAGATTTAAATCTTACCAGGTCAAGATGTCGGATCTAGATTTGGAACTGAATTTTTGCAGTGTTGGTTCAGGAGCAAATTAGGGTTTTGCTTTTCAGGAGTTCTATCCAACCAAATGCTTTGATCTTGATCTCTAAACTTCAATTTTGGGGAGGAGATCAATCTAGGCCTGGGCTCACTGAAAAATTCCACTTCTGTGGAAAGCCCTAATTTTCGGCAGCAGTGTTGGGTCCAAAACTGAAAAACCTTAGAAAGCCCTAGTTCTCGTAGCTGGACAGTGTCTTCTTCTCAGGTTAGCTCTGATACCATGTTAGATCTTATCATTCAAGCTAGCATTATGTTAGGATCTTTAACTGAGAGAATAACAAGTATAGCAATCAAACACAAGAGACAATGAACATAGTGTTTTTCCTCGGGGAAACCATAAATGGAGAAAACCCCGCAACTTCCTCAGAAGAGATAGAATCAGCACCAAAAGTAAAACCCCAAAACAGTAAGATGATCTCCCGACAGCAATAACCTCTTTCTTCCTAGCCCCAGTGTCTTCTTCTTCCTTAGCTATGCGCTACAACTAAGTGTGAGTGAGTGTGTACTAAATAGAGAGACTAGCTCTCTATTTATACTAATTCCCGACTTGACTAAACCCCACTAGGGCCGACTTCTCTAGGAGAGTCTAATAACCCTAGTGCCCCGGAACTGCGGGGACTTTAACCCTTGATCAATAGGAGGGTTACCCACAATGACTTGACATGACTTGTTTACATTATAGAATCTCCCGATAGAAACATCGGGGCATGACATGACTCAATTACATTACAGATACTTCCCGAAATAAACATCGGGTTACAATACATGAAATATACAAGTGAATACATTCCGAAATTACATATACATCAACAGACTGCTGCTAACTAGAGCCTTTGCAGGCTCAAAGTGTAGTCTATACACTTTCCCGCTCCTTCTGCCAATCACCCGATCCAAGCTCCTATCTGACCCCTTGGGCCTAATATACACTCTATGGTCTTGAAACTTCACCTGATATCCCTTGTCCTCTAGAGTGGAGACTAATATGAGGTTCTTGGTCAATCCTAGAACATATAACACATCAGCAAAACTGGGGTTTTTTCAGACTCCCTCTAAAATGAAACAATGCGAACTCCCTGCGCCTGATACCGCGCATCATCACCCAGCTCAACGTGGATAAGTCACTTTTATACATATAAGTTGTAACTTGTTCCTTATATATACATGTAAGTTGTTCCTTATATATAAGTCACTTTAAGTGAGTATATTTATGTATAAAAGTGACTTATATATAAATAAATGATATTTTGTACTTTATTATATTGGGTCTCACTTAAAGAGATATTCAAAAATTAAAGTGAGTTATTATTAAATAAGAGTGCATCAAGTGAGGACCCTAGATTTTGTAAATAAATCTCAACCACAGATTAGGTGGTTAGATAATAGTTACAAAATTTAAAGTATAAAACTAGGGTAAAGGACAAATTAGAAACACCACAATTAATGAGAGAGAGGAGATTGAGACTGAAGGAGAGAGAGATACCCTATAGTGGGCACAATTCCCAATGCAAGCAGCAGCAAATTACAACAGCATTTAATGCACCTGTCAGATACATACAGCACACATGTGAAGGCACAGAAATCGAGGCAGAAAGTACAGCAGTCTGACAACAGAGAGGAGATTGAGACTGAAGGAGAGAGATACCCTAGAGTGAGCACAATTCCCAATGCAAGCAGCAGCAAATTACAACAGCATTTAATGCAGTTGTCAAATACGTACAGCACACATGTGAAGGCACAGAAATCGAGGCAGAAAGTACAGCAGTCTGATAGAGTCGTACAACATTAATTGCAAACTGGGCAGGATTCTCAAGGCAGCAGAAAAGTGCAGAAAGTACAGTCCACACGTGCGGAATCCGTACAGTCTGTACAGACACGTGTGAAGGTACAGGAGGCTGTACAACATTGTTTGCACAGAAATTGAGGCAATTTGCTGTAGAAGTGATTTTGGGAATTTTCCCTGTAAGGGTCAGAAGAAAAAAAATTATGTGTTCACGTTTCATAAATTTTGGGGGGTCATGTTTCCAATGCGTTTTTGTATCAGATACACGTTTTCGTTTCCCCGTATCATGCAACTTAGCCAAGTGACAATTCATGACCCTACCAGGGCTGCCAACTCATGTTTGAGGTCATCCGAAGTCAGATCATTCTCTATACAGAGCTGCTAAGACACTGTTGAAGCCATATAACCTGAATCAGGCCCTAACAGGGCTGCGGACAAGTGGACTAACCTCATACGGTTACTGTTCAGGTATCAGAGGTTTGTACTAGCCCTTATAGGGCTACTGAGGAAGTTTTGGGTCCTCAACAAGACTAACTTGATATTGATCAGGCTCTAAAAGTCAGCCCCATCTCAGATCAAGTCCTAGAAGAGGTACTGTCATAAATTTTGAATAGAAATCAAGGCTATTACTGTTTGCTAGAAGGCTGACGTCAAAATCTTGAAGGACATAGATCAGCAAAGCATTTGCACCCAGGACTCTGTACAAGGAGTAGTAGCTCCTAATTCTGCAGTCTCATGCTTCAGATGAAAGATAAGTACTTGGTCTCTATGTTTATGTATACCCTCATGTGTGAAAGGGTATGATGTTCATGGTCGTTTGATGTATACTTGTTCTTCTATTATGAATCTATCATAAGAAAAGTTGCTGGGCTTTTCCCTCTGAAGGAGAGAGGGTTTTCCCAAGGTAAATCTTGGTGTCTACTGTGCATGATGTGATATGTTTACTTTCTGCTCCATTTAGTTTACTGTTTAAATTGTTTAATGGCATACTGCTCATAAGTAATTTAATATGGTTGATACTTTCATGTGTATGCAACAATTTTTTTTAATTACACTCATAATTACCAATTTATGAAAGTAGCTAAAAATTCAACAGTATAGGCCGTATGGCACAGCAGCAAGCAGTGGGGGTTTGCTGGGCAGTTTTGCAATTGGAGGATTTTTCTGTGTAGGGCATTTTCCAAGTTTGTTGTAGTGTATTTTCTCGGGCCATTTTCCCAGTAAGAGAGCTCTTGTAAGCTTGGAAATTATTGAATGAAAACCTGATTTGAAACGCAGAAATTATGTGTGTGTTTTTATTGAGTATATCTATTTTCTTTGGTATTGATTCTGCTATTTAAATTTCTGTTAATAGATCTCAGAAAGTATAAATAAATCAGTGAGCTGAAATTTAATTTTAGCAAAGAAAAATCATTAAGAATTGTTTATCTAGGGCTGGGGTTAGAACAATTGAAAGCAGCGGCGAACTATTAGTAATTTGATGAGGTTGAACAGAACATTCTAGAGTTGGCACCCTTTTTGCAGCAATAACAAGCTGTCTCAGGGGTGAGACAAAGACGGTAGTTGGGGCTTGTTGGTGCCCAGTTTTGCAGTTTTGGAATGATGCGTGCCTTACCAAGCCTGCAACAACAATGCACCTGACAGACCCTTTTTGCCTACTTGTTGGAACATTATACGCACCAACTTTTCCGCTGCTAACAACAGTGTGCAACAAAACTAATTAGAACCAAATAGTAACTATTTTGGTTCTTTATATGTATGTAGAAGATATAAGGAATTAGGTTAGCCACAATAGCCATGATGGTCCTTCAATATTAAAGATAGTTGGAAACTGATATTCACAAGGAATGTAGGATGTATGAATGATGGTCAAGGAGCAAGGAAGTTGCCTGGTAAGGACTACTGTACTGGAATATTCTGTCCGTATATGTTTTTTAGAATACTAATAGAAATAGTAATTGCAATGGATGATTTACTTTTTGTTATGTGTTCACTATTGCTGGATGTATCTTTACATGTTGATGTATGGTCTCTTTGCATAACTTACGTCAATTCTTGCAATTGCCATTTTGTTAGTGCTCACTATTGATGGATGTGTCTTTACATGTTGATGTACGATCTCTTTGCATTACTTACACTTGCAATTCCCTGATGATACTTTGGGTGAGACCTTACCCTTAGAAGCATTAAAAATGCCAGTATCCTCGAGGTTTAGAAAGGCTACATTTTGTTGGCTTAAATCTCAAACCTGAGGTCATTATTTTGTGCCAACAGCGACTGCCATTCCCTTCAGGCTTATAAATTCTTACACTCTTACACGTTGCTTCTGAATGATAGAAACCTCTAATTTTTTCAGTTTTACAAGAACGTTTTTTTTTCTATTCTCAATATTTAAAATCCAGCCATTGCAACTTACTGTGATATTATTATATATTTATTATACCATTGTCGTATATTGCAGGCATGACAAATTAACAGATCATATACATACTGATATTTCCGCCATCATAATAACAAGCACGGAAATTGTCTGTCTAATTTAGTCCATTTCTTCAGCATCCTGAATTTTAAACTTGCTGGAATCATGTTTGTAAATGTAATTTGCATTGGGCTTTGAGTTTATGTAAGAAATAGATCTATCTAGATTCTAGAATGAGTATAGTAAAACTAAAGAGTGTAGACTGAGTATTATTGTTGTATAAATTTTTATGACCTTGTGATAGATGGCACATTTCTTTTACCCTAGTCCAATTTGATATGAAAATTTTATCACCATCTACAAAACTCATTGTTGATTTTTGTACCTCGGAGGTGTTCCCCTAGTGACTTTGTGCCAGGTCACTAAAAAGGCAAATATGACATGACCCTTGCATTAATTTCATGACATGTGGAATTAATTCACTTTATGAGATATAAAGTGACTTTTTAAATATTTATGACTCATGAGTGAGTGAAATTAAATTTTATGGTGAGAAAAAGTGAATTTATCTCATTCATTGATTTTTCATCTCAAGATCCAATGTGGGCCCTTGGATCTTCTGACCATTCAGCTACCCTCATTAAGAAAGCAAAAAGGCAAAGGGCAAGAGAGAGGCACATTCATTCTTTCCGTGAGCTTTGGAGAGGTCGACTTCTTGAGAAGAAGAGGAGGACTCAAAAGAGAGAGAAGGGAGGTGTGACCGGCATGCATTCCAAGACACCTGCCACAGTAACTCAGCACAAAAATCAAGGAGAAAAACAGCAGCACAAATTCTTAGGCTGCTGGCACAATTTTCAAGGGGCAGGCAGCATTAATGAGCAGTCCATAGTACCAATGTTATCGGAACCGGACTGGTCATCGAACCGGCAAAGCCCAAAATGTGAACCGGACCGGAACCGGCAAAAAAACCAGGTAAAAAACCGGCTGACTAAAAAATGCATAAAATATTCATATTTTGTAAAAAACATATATATTCATGTGCATACATATGAATCCAAACCATTAATACAGAAATATGCAAAGTTTCTCATATATATAGCAAATATGGGTGCAAATATCCAAAATAGCACCTAGTGCAATACATCTCTGAGGTTCTGAACCAAAGTACGTTAACAAAGAGGCTCCAAACTACATCAGCAAAGTTTTTTTTTCTGGTTTTTTTTTTTTTAAATTGAATTTTGTGAGTCCCCAGTCTAGACCAGCCGGTTCGGCCGGTTTTCACTGGTTCGGCCGGTTTTGGCCTGTTCCGGCCGGTTCCATACCTGGTTTGGAAAAAAATCCGGTTTTGTGATTTTTTTTTTGCTGACCAGACCGGCCAACCCTGTAAACCAGTCAGACCGGCCGGTTTTGCCGGTTCCGGTCCGGTTCCGATAACACTGGTCCATACAGCCCACACGGGTGTGACTAATTGGCGATTCGCTTGATATGAAGCCACATGTTGTAAACAGAGTTTATGAGTTCAAATCACGCCCCGGGCTTACCCATGTCCCATGCTTGCGGGCGGTGGTGGGGCACCTAGGTTTATAGTGATAGCGGGATTGGAACCCTGGACCTCATGTGACGTGAGTACCAGCCACTCCCCAGTTGCCGATTTCCCTAGTATAAAAAAAAATGAGCAGTCCATACAAAGGATTCCTATAGCAGAGGGGCACGAATTCCAAGTCTGAGAAGGGCGTGAAATTCGAGGTAATTAATTGATGTACCAGTGGCACGAAAACTGGGAAAGAAAATCATATAGTGCATGAGTTTCGAGGAATAAACCATACTGTACCTTTCAGCATGCATTTCAAGGCATTTTATGCACAGAAATCAAGGCAATCCTGGCACTGTTTTCAAGGCCAAAAATTGGTCTTTGTGGGTTGACATAAGTTGTGCTTACTGTGTATTTCTACTGCTGTACATTTTAATGAAGAAGAAGAAATAAAACACTCTCTCTCACAGGATTTCTCGTTGGTGTTTTTCCTGGGGCATCTCCCAAAAATGCAGAGTCTGAATTTTTATATGTGGTTGCATTTATTCTGCTCAGAATTAGTAAATTTCTTCAAGTGTTTCAATTCTGATTTAGTTTAAGAAAATTAACCTTCATTTTCAGTAGTCAATGGGTTTGGGCATTAAACTATGTTGGTTAGTCAAACTTGAAACCGGGTCGGGGAAACTGAATTTTTACACTCATGACTTAGAAAAACAAAAAACTGGCTGGGTTGGCATGGTGCATATGGTTCAAATTGTGCACCAAAACTTTTGGGCTCATTGGACTTTTGATTCTATATTTGGATCAGCTCCGACTACATGCCCCTGGTTTCAGATTGGAGAAACCTCCGCTCTTTGATCCCATTAACATTTAATTTTTTGGTTTTTATTACATTCGACAATCTGTTTTTCACCTCAGTTATGGTGGATATGTTTCAAAAAATAATATAAGTGGCACCATACCGTTATGCAAAATAGTTGTAAATTTGTAATGTATTTGCTTACTCTTAAGGTTGAAAATAATGCAATTCCATGGGTTATGGAGTTTTGAGGGTCAAGGCCGCTAATAAAAGTGGAAATTCTCTTTTACATTTGGGAAAAAAGGAATGATGCCTGCCTTATTTAAACACATACACACTGCTAGATATTTCTCTTATGACAACTCCCTAATCTCTGCGAAATTGTATAAGCATATTCTCATACGAATGCAGAATGTGGAAACAGATGTGACCCACCTACGACATTCTTGATTTATAGGGACCTTCTGTACAATGAGAAAAGAGCCACTTGGAGCCTCTTCTGCACATTCAATTTCTTCTCAGTGGTGAAGAGATCTTTGAGGCTCTACCCTGTCATCAGGTTGGCCGAGCAATGAAAGAGAAAAGGGAGATTCAGCACAAATGACCACCCAGCCCAACAGAATGATAAGTTTCCTACACTTACACTTGCACATGCCATCTTTGAGGCCAAGAATCCCCCTGAACCCACAACAATTATGGTTAGGAAACAATTGTCACTGATCCTGAGCCTGCTCTAGTGGTTGGGGACCAACACATAAGGACCGTGAACATTTATCAGTCATCACCCTATTTTGGGTCCTTTGCTACTACTGCCTAGTGTTGTTCGACTTATGTTTGTTGTTGGACTGAGAGCCATTTAGTATAGTATGTGTTTTTGGTGTGTAACCAGCCCAATTTTGTGCGTTGTTAATGCTTGGTGTGGTTGCGATGGTGGCCTCCCATTTTTTTTTGGTATGAAATGCCTATATACATCCTGTTTATATTAATAATTAAAGAAAGTATTTTATCAAAAATAAAAATAAAAGTAAATAATAATAATAATGTAATACCATTATTATTAAGATAAATTTAGACAACTTGGATGCCATTTAAGTATAGGTTGCTTTTTAGATCTACATATAATTTTTTGTACCTAAAAAAACAGATGCATTCTACAGCTGAATATGAATGAGATGTGTTAAGTTTATAACACTTATAAATCAAAATCAAAATGAAAAAAAATTGAAATCCCTAATTAATTAATTAAAGAGGTTTGCTTTTAATTTTTTTTATACATCTAGGGCTTTATAGATCTATGGTGAAAGTAGATTTTCGTCATCTATAACTCTAATAACCAAAAGAAAGGAAGACAAGGGAATTAGCGGCTTAATATTGTGATTGCAGTTGAACCCAGAAAAAAGATTAATGTATATGGCCCTAAATTTACAACTGCCATTTTATTTTTCTGGATTGTAATTCTGTTTTTTTTCCAGTAGTCAATGAAAGTGTTGCTCACACAGTTATCAAAGTGGAAGGGCTTTATATGGCAAAATCCCTTTACTGGAAAAATTAAACCTGTCCTTCAAATAAAGCAGTTATTTTCCGCAAAATACGGATCAAATGACGGCAAAACATCGAACCGGTGTGGACCTTAACAATGCAGATGACGTCCCGCCATTAACAAGTTGTTGACGGCAAAACAAACCGAAACGACCGTAAAGACAACACAATTTTCTGATTGACAATTTTACAGAATCACTGACAATACAATTCGCTAATAATTAAACGACCTAAATCGCGAATCCGAATCCCCGAAAACCCTTAATAG
Source organism: Pseudotsuga menziesii (assembly GCA_001517045.1). Taxonomy (NCBI): domain Eukaryota; kingdom Viridiplantae; phylum Streptophyta; class Pinopsida; order Pinales; family Pinaceae; genus Pseudotsuga; species Pseudotsuga menziesii. The sequence goes on along the minus strand of LPNX010487994.1, from coordinate 379,113 downwards.
CAAGCATAGATCCCAGTCTGTTTCCAGCTATTTAAAATAATCCACAGTTGCAGAACAATTATTCAACAGACATTAGTAAGGAATCGTAATAACAGAGACTTGCAGCAGAGTAATGTTGAGAAATTTGGGTCCAAGACGGAAAATTGAAGGGGTTTGGCTACCTGTATTCTGATGTTCCGAAGACACCAGCGGAGAGAGCTGCAGAGGCATCAGCATTGCGCTGTTCCTCATCCATGGTGCTGCCATACTCGCTCTTAACAGACCATGAATCCGCAGCTATTGATCGATCGTCGTCAGAAAACAATTCCGCAGTTGCAGCGGATTGAACCCGCCACTGAACATGATCAAAATCCTCGGGATGCCATCGAATGCCGGCCATTATTGAATTCCAGCAAGGAGTTAATCACGAGAACAGAGGAGGAGGGATGAGCTTATTGTTGGTTGCGATTGAAGAATATAACAGCGGACCAAGGATGTTATGTATTTATGGTAGATAGGTTTGACTAGATTGACCTTTTCTGAGGATACATCATGATGTCCTGCTTTATGGAAACCTGTTTTTGTCTTTTCTTATTTATTTATTTTAGATTAGGTACCTCAGCTTTATTTTGGCGTATCGTTGTCTAAATGACTTCATATGGAGCCTGAAGTACACATATTTTTGTTTCTTTATGCATTTTATACAACACCTAGCTATCTCATTTTTTTTTGTAGTTGTGGAGATTTTGTAGTTTTATAATAGAATGAAGTTTGGGTGATTATGAGGAATGAATGTTACTTTTTCTATCTAGTTTGCTATTGTTGAGTCTTTATATAATGAATGAGTCCTTATGTAATGAATGATGAGTGGACCTATGTTTGATTCTCGTTACACTTTCTATGATGGTTACACTTTCTAAGATGGAAGAAGATAGATATTGAGAATGGTTATTAGCTTTTTATGGGTTTATATATCGTCTTTTTATGGGTTTCTATATGTTTTTTTAGTTGTGTTCATTTTTTTTTGTATTTTTTGCTTTTTTGGGGTTTTTTTTATCCTTTGGGTTTGGCTTTGTTTTTTTAGTATTTTGGTTTTTGTTGGTATTTGGTTTTCTAAGGTGTGTAATATGCAATGTTTGATCAGATTATTTGTACATATAGTTTTGATAATAATAAAAAAATTCAGATGGAAAGATCCACGGGAAACCCAACAATACTTCCCCACATTCGTGGATGGTAGAGGTGGTAAACCGCCAGCCATCCTAGCAGAAGGCCTAACCCGAGGACTCAAGGATCGAACCCGTGACCTCCCCCCGAACCGAGAGAGTGTGCGCACGTCTTACCAATTGAGCTAACCCTTGGGGCTAAGTATAGAGAATGATTATTTAAAGTATATTTTTGATAATTTAAAGTATAGAGAATGATTATTTAAAGTTTAAGTGGAAGAAGATAGATATTGAGAATGGTTATTTAAGGTTTAAGTAAAAGTATATAGTTATTTTGTGAAGGCAATGTTTTTTTTAAGTACATAGCAATAATATTTTAGAGAATTGCATTGTTGGATTTTTGCGCTGAGAGGTGCTCTACAGCCCAATATGGGGGTGATCTTATAACGTGATGTAACGTTTGTAACATGTCGACAAAAAAGAATAGTGATAGTGAATATTATGGGAGAGATGTTGTAACATGATGTAACGTTTGTAACATGTCGGCAAAAAAAATAGTGATAATGAATATTATGGGAGAGATCTTGTAACTTGATGTAACGTTTGTAACATGTCGGCAAAAAATAATAGTGATAGTGAATATTATGGGAGAGATTTGGTAACACAAAATAAAAAATAATATCACTTTCGTAAAGTTATTTTTATTAATAAAAAATAAATTTTCTAATAGGCCAAAATAAATGTCGGCCACAAAAACAATCTAATATGGGGGAGATGTTGTAATCTTCCTACCTAACAAAACAATAAAAAAGTAAAAATTTAATTATCCATAAAAAAAATATGTGGGTCAAAAAAAACACAAAATTGAATTATCACCAAAAAATGTTGGCCTTGCACATGGTTTTAAAACCATGTCATGTGCAAGGCATTCTAAACAACCCATGGTTTTATTGTACATGGTTTAGGAGGGCCTTGCAAATGGTTTTAAGACCATGTGCAAGGCCTCCTAAACAACCCATGATTGTAGGAGGGCCTTGCATATGGTTTTAAAACCATGTGTGGGGAAATGATGCAATGTTCGTTCCTAACAAAATAAAAAATTATAAAAAATATTATATGTCAACCATAAATAATATTAAATATTAATAATAATAAAATTATATGTGGACTTTAAATAAAAAGATGTGCCTTTTGGTTTGAATCAAATTAATGGATACCTAAGAAGAGGTTTGCACCTCGAGAGATTTGATCCATCTCGGCGCTTCATAGAGATTAGGATTTTATATGTGATTTCAATGTTAGACATATGTCATTTGTAGGTGATTTCACTTGAGCTTATGGTGAATGGTCGACTTTCAAATTCCATGCAAGTTGGGAATCACATTCAACAATGTTTATCTTTTGCCTTATAAAATCAATGGCATTTTGTATAGGATTTAGTACTAAGTAGATCTAAGGTAGTTTGTCATAACTAGCTCAAGTTTAATTCTAAGTTTTAGAAATGACAAACTCCTCACTCAGTAAAACAATTTGTGTGTGAGTTACAAAATCTATAAGGTGAACTCATCTTTAAGTGTTTGACTTTTTATGCCTAACAAAAGGAGCTTACATAAAGAGAGGGAAAGAGATATCAATATTCTCCATCTCCTTCTCAGTCATTGACAAAAGAAGAAGTATCAAGTCATCATGAGTGAATAATTTGTTCCAAGTAGTGAGGCATTAAGGTGTTGAAAGGCCCATTGGTCATTTGTAGTAAATGCTTACACTCAGATCTTGAAAGGAGGGGGTAAATACTTTGTTATAATGATTGACACTACTTTGAAAGCATTTTTTAGAAAAAAAACTTAACCAGAACAAGGTTTTGGATTAGACGCAATAAATGGTCCCATTGCACCCAACGCCTTATATATAAACCCAAAACCCCATTAAATCTAAAATGTCTAAAAAAAACATTATTTGTGAAATAATATAGGGATTAAACTCTAATGTGAAATTTTGCAGCCACATAAAACAAAAGGAAGCAACAAGAAAGAAGGGTTCCAACGTTGAATATAACTATGAAATCTTTTATTTTTTCTAGATTTATTTTAAATCTTAATAGGAAAATAAATAAATTATGCATTGAGATCAATAGTAAGAATTTACATACTTGAAATTTCTACCATGCAAAGTTTTATGTGATTCACAATACCTTACAAATTTCGATCTTCAGAATAGTCTGGTTGCTTCAAACTCCTCCCTAGTAAGTCTCTCCTACAAAACTCTCCCCTCGAAATTTTGGCAAAAGAATGAAATAGTGATTGAGTTTTTTTTTGTTTGTTTTAAAAACACTTTATGAATTAGTTTTTTGAAAAAATTCCTACTCCTTTTTTAGTTCATGGGAAAAATAATTTGTGCATTTTTTTGCACATCTGTGTGCTTATATATAGAGGTGCACCAGTGCAACATAACAGACAATGCATCGTTCCCATTTCCTTTGTTTAACTTTTTCTGGAAAATCAATGCTCAAGTATGATATGCATGCACCAATGCAGTATATCTCTATAACGCACTCTATTGGAATACAACACATAAATTTAAAATAAAAATAAAAAATTGAAAAAAAAATCATTCATAGGTGCATATGAAAAATATGATTGTGCATGTGCACTTATATATACTAAGTGCACCAATGTCAATAATATTGAAAATGCACAGTTAAATATCCGATATCAAATATAGTGGATATCTTTTTTGTGAATGTTTCAATACAGTGCAGAAGTGATTTGCACGCACCAATGTGTTTAATTACTCAGGACGCAACGGTGCATTTATATTATTAAGGCGCACTGGAGTAATTAAAAAACCATATGAACGTGTTGGCATTTTCTCCCTTCAACCCAGGTTCAATCCCTCCTTTGCACGCAACAAAGCCCAAGATATCAGCCCGATAGAGCGAGGCTCAGTCGACAGCACCTACGACGCAGATCCAGACTCACTCGATATATCTCTTTATGGGTAACTTCCAAAACTAGGTTTTCGTAGTTGGGTGGGGGATTTCTCTTCCCTTGGTATTTTACCAAGGCACTCAACTGAAGTCGGGGGGTAGGTTACTTATAATTATCAGGCACGGTTAAGATGCAACTCTATTTGTCCTTCGACACATACTATAACAGTAAATGAAACGAAGTATATGTGATTCCAACTACAACAGTGCGTCATATGCATATAACCTCATTTGTAAGCAAATATATAAACACTTATTCATTGTAAACGTTCATATGACACAAACACATTCATCATTTACACATTCGACATAGTATCTAATATGGAAACCCATTTGGGAAAAACCACAAAGGCGATCTTCATTTGGCATGAGAAATATATGGCACCCTTTTGTCTACGCACTGAGCTACAGACTCTGTTCTAGATCTTCTTCTCTTATCTATACATACTTCTCGCTCCTCTCATGCTCTCTGGTCTCTGTGACCGGTTCTTCTCTACTTGACTGTATTATTGATCTGCACACAGGCTAGATCGACTCAACCTCTTCTACAACTCTATGACTTTTGACTCTTCAACTCTATTGTTGATCCGCACACAGCCTGGATCGACTTATCTTCTGTGCACTCAACTATAGATTTCTTCACCTCTCTTATAGACACAAAATAAATAGCTGACTCTCTATTGAACTGACTAGGTAATTAGGTAAACAACAACCAAAAGCAACAGAAGCTAACAGAAGTTAACCCAGGTAACCTGCATACAGCTTAGGTTCCTCATTCTTATGGACTCTTACATGTCATTGTCGATCGAATTCATTCAATTAGACAACAAATTGTCATTCCTATTCTAGTGACATTTGTCAGTAGGCACTAACGGCCCAAATTACAAAGATGCTTCCATTCTTTAACACATGTGTGACTTTCGCTGACTCTCTCTGACCTCGTACCCATGATCTTTTTGAACTGTCTCTTTCTAGTCGTTGTGTTGTTGCACGCCTTCTGACATGGTTCCTTTCATCATAGTTAATCTTGTCTCATCTTTTCCTTCTATCTCGACTTCTCTTTTGTCGCTAACTCTTCCTTCTGTCGCAGCTTCTTTTGTGACTATTTATTGCCTTAACTCTTTCTTCCTTATTTTGTTCTTCCTCTGTCGCAACTTCCTCTCTTAGCTGCTTCTTCTACCTTGTTATTGCTTTCGCTGCTACTTCTGTCGTAGCTTCCTCTCTTTCTTCATCTACTTTTGTCGCAGCTTCTTCTTCCTGTGACCAAACACTTTACATACTTAGGTAGAATTCCAACTGAATTCTACCTATCTTTCCCTAGGGCCAACAGAATGTATGTTTGAACTTAGAATGATATATTAATCTCAAATGTTCTTTTATAATTCAACCACATCAATTACAATAGTTTACAGTATACATATGTTGCTTAAGCTCACCTTATTATTTAAAAATGGTTTCAAAACTATATTTGAAGTCACATTGTGATATGGTTCTTAAATTTTATTTTAGGACTGTAGACACGTATCGATTGTTGATTTAGATCAAATGTAGGGAGAAAAGGTTACAATATCAAATGGCCATTTCTTCAAATTCCATCTCATTCCATATTGTTCAAAGTTCATCAAGTTCTCCCTTTCCATCTCTAGTAAGTTCAGATTTTATTTATATTTTGATTATTTAATTGAATTTATGTTATTTATTCATGTGAATTTGAGTAACAATGTATTCAATTTTGTAAGATCCTGATTCAGGATTGAGTTCGTATGCACAAAATATTCCACCAGTTGAAAAACATCGCAAGATCTTATCAGGAGCAAAATACCCAAGCAATCGGTAGATAAAAATGGATAGGCACTTTACCCCGCCAATTGTAGCATGCCATCTTCTAGCCACAATCTTGGGTCATCGATAAAAATTCATTGTGAGTTGGATCTCTTTTATGACACCCTAGTAGTATGTGGTTGTTCAAAATGTCAAGGGTCGAAGGAAAACCCTCGATGTGTCATAGTCACCCATTATACTAATGATCAACTACCCAATGTTGATGGTCTAATACCTCCTACTACAGTAAAAAACACAATAGGTGATATAGAAAATACACACAGGAACACTTCCCTATGCTCATTTTTTGAAAGTTTGGAAGCCAAAACAACTATGTTTCGTCATAAATTGACCAACCCATCTGCTTATGTTCAGTCAACTAAAATTTATAGTGATCTAAAGTACACACCAACGCCTATCCAATTGTTGGAGGGTAGTGATGACTTCTTTCTTCCTATGCATTTACAAAGTAAATACCGAACTTGTTATAACCGCACTTTGTATGGCGCTTGGTCATCTTCTCTTCATGTTCATGATGTTGGAACCGAATTCTCCTTTTGTGGTAATAATTTTATGATTGCCAAGCGTAATATATATGTTGCAATTATTGGGTTGTTTATCATTTCACATGTACTCATTCCTCCCAAATAGTCAATAGCACTTATGCCATTTTGTGGTCCTATTTATTGTTGGTATGATTACTTGAACATTGTTAAATACAAACATAGTATTTCTATGTATAGTATGTGCATGATGGTTATGCCTATGGAGGCTTTAACAAGAGAACCTTTTGTATATCAATGGTCATCCACGTACTCATGGGAACATTGGAAGGTTCATAAATAGTTCTAGGTGATCTTTATTTTATGCAAATTGTTCATATGAGGAACACTCTGAATAAAAGTTCTTTATGAAAATGAAAGTGTCCAAGTTTGGTGTTGTGCATGCAATACATAGTTTATCTCCTGGTGACGAGTTGTTAATAGACTATAAATTTCATATACCACCAGTCGCTTGTCAAAGATGCCTTGCATTGGGACTACCTTTAGATGTTCCCTTGGGGCATAAGACAAAATTCATTGATTAATTATATTTTATAATATGTAATGGGATTAGTGTAAATGTTTTGGTCAATTTAAACTTTTGTTTTATAAATTAATTGCAGTTGGAAATTTATTGTTGCAAAAAATCTCCATGATTCTATAATAATTGTTTGATATAATGTTTGAACAAACCAATTGTTGCATTGTGCTTACTAATATCATCAATGTAATGTTCAATATTTTGAAATCAGGATTCTGATTATGAGCAACATGTCTACAATCTTCCATTACACCCCACTACTATGTCAAATCAAGAGACAATTGCAAAAAGAGCACAACTCAGAGAGGAAGCATAGAAAGCATGGTTGAATCAACCACCTATTCAATTCCCGCTATGTCCAGACTCACCAATTAGAAAAGCCTATAGTAACAGTAATTAATCACATGTTGACAATGGAGGTAATGAAATAGATGTTGGTATGGATTCCTTCTTATGAGTTATGGGTGCCATGGATGCAATGTTGTTAGATGTATTCCAAGATGATGAGTTAGGGATGATGCTCATACCACTTATACTTTCTTTGAAATCCTTAAATATGCTTCCACTGCCCTTCTCTTTGGACATGGCCAGTCAAAATCTACCCAAATGGGATAACAATGTTACTATACAACTTGAAATAAATATATGGCATGTCAAATGCATGTTTCTTGACACTTTTGAGGTACCCGCCCGTCAAGTCCCTTATATTTTAAGGAATCTTGTCACATAATCAATGTTGAAAATGTTTAATTTTCTGAACGTTAGATGACATTGTACATTTCTATTTCCCATTAACTGCAAGTTATTCAAAGAAAAGGTACTTTTGAGTGACAATGTATTGCCCAGTAGTTGTGAGAGGCAAAGCAAATGTTGAAAATGTTGGGTGTTGAGTACATTTTATATTATCTGTGTCTGAATGATTGTATTCTATATTAGAACCGAATATGTAGACAAGGAGATATGTCCAAAATGTGGTCTTGAAAAGTACCATAAATAAAGAAACAAGGGGAAATCACATGGTCATCCTTTTAATATATTGAGGCACATACCAATAATCCTAAGGATTCAAAGGCTCTTTCATTACAAAGAATCATCTTTGTTGTATAGAATTAAGGCATGCATCGCACCAAAGTGAGTCAAGAGTTATGCAAATCCCAACACATTCAATAGCCATGAAGCATATAGAGGATACATGGCTCGATAAATGAAAGGATGGAGTACATATCTTTTGATTTATCATAGCCATAGATGGCGTCAACCCATATTCCCGCCAAAACACCAACTATTATGTTTGGCATGTAGAGTGATCAATAATAATATCCCCCCATGGTTTTCCATGAAGAATGAACATCTTATCCTAACTCTTATAACCCCCGGTAGAAGACAGGTGAAGAATATGAATGTTTACCTACAACCATTGATCGGTGAATTGAAATAATTATGGGAAGGGGTACATGTATATGGTGTATCAAGACCCATGCCAGTCAAGAGGGGTTTATGTTGTATGGCATATGTGCGTACACCAAACACGATTATCTAGGATTAGGATTTGGTCTGGTAAACACATTGTTTAATTTGTTTATAATTGTAACAATATTTTTTGGCATAGTTGATTTGGTGTGATTGTATTGATCTTCAAGACTAATATGCTATGTATACAATAACACCGCAGGTCTTGTAACAAAAGGGTATCTTGGATGTAGATGTTGTGGACCTTCTATAAAGGCTAGGCGATCCAACCACCTACGAAATTGAGTGTACAACTACTCCAAGGTATTCCTCACAAAAGACCACCCTTATAGAAAATCAACATCTACTTTCAATGGAAAACTAGAGAGAACCCGAAGGCCTGAAATAAAGACACCAAATCACTAGGTTTTGGTATATGATATAGAGAAGGAGAAGGAAATTGCAGAAATGATTGATTCAAATGGGGAACCTATGTTCAATAATGTCATATTCTTCATCACCTATTTTGAGAAAATTCCCATTGGGATGAAAAGGAAATCTATATTTTATGAGCTCCCATATTGGGAGCATCTTAAGATTGTTCACTTATTAAATCCCATGCATATATTTCAAAATGTATTATCTTCTTTGTGGAGACCCATATAAATGAAACAAAGTGACACACTGGTTGTTAGGATATATCTTATTTCTTCAAATACTAAAAGAAGCACTGGCCAAGACAATAAAATAGAGCGGTTAGCCTCTCGTGGTCTTTTTTTAAAGAAGGTGATGCCCCATGGGTATTGAAGAAAGAGGATTTTTCTTTGAAAAAGGAAGTTATATTGGGTGTGAAGGTGCCTTCTTTATATGGGTCTACTCTATAAAAATGCTTCACTGTAGATGACCATTTGTTGAGGTTGAAATCACATGACCACCTGAACCTTCTAAGGGTGCGTATGTCAAAAACATGTTTCTATTTTTTGTTTTTACCTTTTACCCCACAAATTAGAACACAACTAAATTTGTGTGTGTTTAGTTTGTAGTGTCATTATGCTTTGCTTGTGCGTGGGTGTGTGAACCATGGCTTCTCGAGGACCTATGACATGCCATATCTAAATTATTTGCATTTTTACAGTGGATCACATCAAAGGAGATTCATATGGCTAGAAATCCATGATGGCGTCAAGAGATAGTTGAGGTTGTTTGTATGTTTGAGAAGGAATTGTCGACGAGTTTCATGGACTTGTAGGTTCATCTTCTAATTCACCTAGTTGATGAGGTTGACTTAGTCATGGTGGTCTCATATCATTGGATGTTCTTCTTAGAGAGGTACATGACAAAATTGAAAGGATTTGTTCGACAAAGGGAAAAACTTGAAGGGTCTATGGCAGAGGGGTACATAGTATATGAGTCATTCTATTATGTTAGAGAGTACATCAAGAAAATTAACCACGCACTAGGCGCTGGATTTGAGATAGCCAAAGGGATGAGGACAAAAGAGAAGGGGAGCTACTCCAAACAAATGGAAAGAAGTGCATGATAAAGAGTCAGTCACTGATCTTTTGTCACCTTTCTATAGAGTAAATATTCACACTAAACTTCATCATCTTTATGTGATCGCATACGTACTATATGTCGAGTTGATTTCATGAATACAATAGCAATTTTAGAAATTGATGCTAATAATAAATTCTTTATTTACAACGCGGAGGCAACACCATCATGAGTCACATTGTATGAAGATAAGAGGAGGAAATGGGACATTGACAAGAAAGAATTTAGACTATTGAATTGTACAAGCATGCCTTATCTTAATGATTTAAAACAAAATATGCCAATGACATGTCTCAACAGTTGGGTTGTTAACCAAGTCAGAGAGAAATACGGTGCATCTAGTATTACTCACCTACTGAAGAGGATGCACCAAACATAGGTATCAGACGAAACAACTCAGTACTATTCTCTTTATGTACATTTTTAACTTTATCTTGCACCTTTGAATTATAAAATCTATATTTTATAATATACAAGAGATCATTCAAGTGGACTTCTCATTTTTCCAATGTGTTATTTTTATATGCAAGTGGTGGGACACTTTCGACTAAAATAATGTAAAGGAAGATCGTGATAGTGGGATAATATGTATCAACTCTAGAAAGATGTGGGGTGAAACTAAGAAGCCTAATTTTTCCCAAAACACTACAACCAAGTGTTTTTTTTACCCAGTTGTGTTGAATAGGAAATGATGGCCCGTATTAAAACATGACCCTAGATCAAAACATGTTTTTGAGATAAATAGTGGTATAATTCCAAGCAAGGAAGATAAACAAGGTGATGACAACGAAGAGTTATATGTGTATGTTTTATTTCATCATTTACAATGTTTGTATATCATTTTATTTTTGTTATCTTTAATCATATAATTATATTTTTTTTCATCTTGTGATGATGGAAATAGAAAGCTAATTACCATATGATTTCAAACAAAATTAGTTTGTTAATAATCAATTTGATACATAACGTGTTTGTCTATGCAATAATTTGTGATTGTAAGGAAGTATAAATTGAAAAGGAATTTTATTTTAGTTGAAGGTATTTATATCTTATTGCATACTTAGTATAAAATTTTATAATTATTGTGGCATCATTATTACGACATCATATGTGTGTAGATGTTGAAAAGATCAGTGTGTCGATATTTAATTTGAATTTCTAACAACATTTGAATTATAATTATACATAATTTTTCATTATCAATAACATAGAAGTGATAAGTGATTCTTAATATTTAAAAACAATATTTAATATGATTTTATGTGCACTCAAAATGATAGTTTTGAATTAAGAATTGTGTTTTATAGTGATTAGGGGATATTAACATTAAATATTGTATGGGTTAAGGGTTTTAAGAGATTGTGATTATAATTAAAAATAGTTATAGGTTAAGATTTTATATGTATTATAGGGATTATGGATTGTATCATGGGATATAAAGGTGAGGGATTAAGAGTTATTAATGGTTATGGATTATATATTTTATAGGTAAGGGTTATAAGGTTTATAAATATTATATTGTATAAATATAAATAAATGTGTATCATGTTTATCATTGTTTTAGTCGACCTTACATCATTTTTTTTTGCATTGTAATAGCATTTTGTTGTGTTGTTTTATTGTTATAGAAGTGACAATATTATTAACAATGATTTAATTAAAACATGTTTCAAGGTTGTAATAATAATAATCCATTTTCATGATTACCTCTGATTTCTGCTTAATTACATGTAAAATTTAGATGCAAATATAAATTAGAATTTCATGATAAATTGGTATAAACAAATGGGTGTTATAGGGGAATGAAATGCATTGTATTATTAAAATATTTTAAACAAAATAATTTAAGTATACTTAAGATATTAGATATCAAATATTTCTCTATTTTGTTTTATAATATTAGTTCACAAATTTTTTAAAATTAATTGCTATGTTGCACGGGGACCCATGCCCCCCAAAATTTGACCCGTACGATGCATTCTAGGGACTTTGGAACTCCTCGGAAACGTCCCCAAATGGTCTGGGACTCAGGGACTTTTTGACGTACCCTAAACGTACCCCAAAAAATCAGGGACTTTTTAGGGACGTCCCCAAAGTCCCTCAACCAATTAGGGACTCCCACACGCCCCCTTTGTCGCACATTAAAGAAAAAGGTTAAAAAAAATTTTAAAGTTTTAAAATTGAAAAACTATATCTAAAATTTAAATCCTAAGTTCCTAACATAACCCTACCCACATTTCCCTAACCTGCCCCCACCTTCGTGTGCTCTTTATTTTTTCTCTCAACGGCAGCCCCAACACTCAACCTTTCCCATCTACAGTCTGCAAATATCTTGACTATTCGGCATGGTTTGCAGACAATCCTGACTCCTATTTGGTGTGGTTTGCAGACATTCCTGACTCCACTCCCATCCGTTGTCTGTTGGCTCTTATTGGTTGTTTGCATAGTGCACACAGTCCACTCTTGTGGTCGCAACAGAGCTTGGACTTATCACAGTGAGCTCAGACTGCTCAGGTTTGTTGTCGACATCCCACAGCTTGTTTTCGACTTCCTTGTGGGTGGTGCTCAACTTGTTGTTGTCTCCCTCAACCTACCAAAACACTGTAACATCCTGCTACAGGTATGCAACGCTATTTTTTTAATTTATTTATTTTTATATTTTGTGTTGAAAATTGAAACTTATTTGCATTTTGATTTAACTTCATTTTTCAATTTTTTCAATTTCAGGTTGAGTTTCAGTCTTCATACTAAGCTTTATACTATCATAATAATTTTCATTTTTTTTGTTTAAATTTTTTATCTTAAAACATATAACTTTTGTTTTCAGTTTCAGTATTGGACATTTCAAAATTCAAACATTAAAATTTCCTGAGTTCCTCCAAAAGAAATGGACTACAACACTCCTGCTACTGAATAAGAGTTTAAAACAAGAACAGGGCCTACTGAAATCTCTACCACAATCAATGTGAAGAAACCATTGTAGCAATATGCCAAAAAAATACCCTGAACAAGAGAAAAATTAGTGGTGGCTCAGAGGAATGGTAGTGCAATTTCTGTAATCATACATTTAAAGGAAGCTACACCATATTTTACCATCATCTTTTGGCCATTCCAGGGGATGGAGTAAAGGGTTGCTCCTGCCCATTGGAAAAAAGAGTTGAAATTACCAAACTTCACATGGTTGCCACAGGGGGCATTGTAGAGGTAGAGGAGGAAAGTTTTATTTAAAAAAAAACAAGACTTTCAAGATTAAAAGAAATCAATGACAAAAGTGTAGTTGATCCACCTGAGGGTTGTAGTATATCTATTTCAACTTCAAATAGAAAAGATAAAAGCAGTGCTATTGTGACAGAAATGTCCAATGTACAATGCAAGAATGAGGCAGAGGATGCCATTGTTGAATTCTTCTTTGCTAATGGAATATCTTTTAATGCAACTCGCCCCCCTCAATTGAAAGAGATGATGGTGAAATTTGTGTTCTTGGCCCATCATTTCAACCCCTAGTTACAATAAAATAAGGACAACACTGTTAGATAAGGGGGTCTCAAAGATGTAAGGGGTGATGGAAGGCCTTCGAAAATCATGGGTTGATTATAGGTGTTCAATCGTTATAGATGGTTGGACAAATATTAAACAAAGGCCTTTGTTGAATATCATTGTCACCTCTCCAAGTGGTCCATATTTCTTGAAGGCAATTGATTGTTCTAGAAAGATGAAGGATGATGTCTTTCAGTATGAGATATTAAAAGATGCAATTGAGGAGATATTTTGGATGCAAGAGATGCGCAAATGTTCATTTGCAACCACCATGCCTATCTAGCAATTTATAGGATTTATGAAAATAAGGAGTTCTTGAAACCAACAGATACAAGGTATGCCACCTACTTTATTCTTCTTAACCGTATGTTAGAGGTGCAACAGGCCCTAAAGTCCATTGTTATTAGCTCTTAGTGGATTGCATGGGCGAAATCCAAAATAGATCAAGGAAAGAAGGAAAGACAGATGTTATTTAATGATGATTGGTGGGCTGATGTGAGATACATTGTCTCTTTCACCTCTCCAATAGTGGAGTTAATCAGGTATGCAGATTCAGATTCCCCTTGCCTTGGGGAAATATATGAATCAATTGACAACATGATTGGAAAGATCAAGTCCATCATTCGTGAGAGGGACCCCTCTTTGGAGTTATTTAATGAACTCCAAAAGTTGATAGAAAAAAGGTGGAACAAGATGAACACACCTCTTCATATGGCTGCTTATGCACTTAATCCAAAGTGGTATGTGGAGAGGGAAGGAAGAGTTGCACCAATAGATGAGCCTAAGGTGAAACAAGGTTTTATTGACGCCATAGAAAAGATATATACACAAGAGCAAGAAACCATAATTCGAGAGCAATTTCTTGATTTTGCATTGATTAGTGGCCCCACTTTCTCCAAAGCTGCAACGGTTGATTTGTTTGGTATGGCACAAAGAAATCCTAGTAGATGGTGGAGGATGTATGGGGACAACACTCCAGATATTCGTACTCTTGCTATGTGTTTATTATCTCAGGTTGCTAGTTCCTCAGCTACATAAAGGAACTGGTCCAAATTTAGTTTTATCCACTCTATTAAGAGGAACATGCTTACTTATAAGAGAGCAGAAAAAACTAGTTTATGTGCATAGTAGTCTTCGCCTTCTTACAAGGAAGACACTAGAGTATTTACAGGGACCAACAACACAATGAGATGTAGATCTTAAGGATGCTTCACAAATTGATGATGATGATGATGGGACATACCTCCATACATGATTGGTTAATGTGCCATTAGAGGACACAGAGTTGCAGTTGCAAGGCATTGATGATGATCAAAATGAAGGAAGTGAGGCTCAAGAATTTTTGGATAGTCTTCATAAAGAGGATCAAAATTTACGAGTAGCTTCAACCTTCATGCTACTATGGGCATTGATTCAAAGACTTCTTTTGTGTTTCCTTGAGGCATTTTGGCGTTTTTCCATTTGGCATATGACACTACTACTAGTGACTATGTTTTATTTTGGGCATTTCTGCCATTTTGAACTATCATTTATGCTTAGATAGACTCTTCCTTTTTCATATGAATTTCAAGTTTTAAATTTTAAAGACTTTAATATTTATGTGATTACATGTGTAGACTTTTATGTTTCATGAATGATTCATAACTCTTAACTTTTAAATTGAAATTGAATTTTTTATGTTTTTCAATTTTTTTATAAAGTTTGCATGGGAGATAATTTAATTTCCTCTTGCAAACATGTTTTGATTTTTCATTGTTTTATGATAAANCAAATATTTTTTAGTTTTTATGATTTATCTCAATGTAAATACTTTTTATTTTTAATTATATATATATATATATATATATATATATTTATTTTTTTTCCCAGGAAAAAAATCGTTGTATTCTCATTGAATAACATTGATGATTGCCATACGACAAGCATCATAGCTTACATAAGTTGTCATCCAGCATGCATCAAGATCACCCATGGATCAGAGACAAACACAAAAATAAGCATGTTTTCCGTTCATAGCCTTACATATTGATCTACTAAAAGATTATTTTCATAATCTCTTATCATCATTAATGTTGGTGGGAGCATTAAGGCTTCTTTGGACAACTTATCTGCTTCTTCATTCAATTCCCTGGAAATGTGTTGAAAGGAAATTGACTCAAAATTTTCCATTTGGCTTCTTATTGCTCTTAGCAGGTGTTGTAGATGTCAAACATTAATTTGCAGCTGACCATTTGCCCAGTCAATGGCCAGTTTTGAATCACCATAGAGCTGTAGGTCTCGAACATTCTTTTTTGAAGCGATTTTGAAAACTAACCATAAGGCTGATAACCTTGCCTTATTATTGGTGCCTTTTCCTAGAGCAAAGGTGATTTTTGTTTTCAATAAGTTATTCAGGAACAAAACACCTCCTACTCCTCCTAATGGTGGTTCCCCTTGGCTAGCTCCGTCAAGAAAATCCCATGGAATGTTTTTATCCAAGCTCGGTGGTTTGAGCACTCACTTTGGTTTTTTTTTTTGTTGATGTTCCATTGCCTTCTGCAAAAGAACATTAACGATTATTTATGGGGTAGTCAAAATGTCTTTGAATATTTCTCTATTCCTTGTTTCCCAAATAGTGTAAACAAAAAGGGCAGGCTATGCTTCATATTGACCTACCCTTTCATTGTTCCACCATTTTTTCATTCAGTGCTCCAACGATTCTTCATCTTCTACACTTGAAGAGGGATCCAATTTGCTCACTACTTTTTTCCATACTGTTCTTGCATAATCACAATGGAAAAAGAGATGAGAATGTGTTTCATTTTTTTCTTTGCATAGGTTGCAGTATCCAGGCCCTTCGAAACCACGCTTGAGAAGCATTTCCCAAGTCAACAATCTATTGTTTAAAGCCAACCAAAGAGTTATTATTGTTTTAAGTGGGGTGTTTGATTTCCAAATTCTAGACCACCACCAGCAGTCCGTACATTTTGGTCCAACTGAAACCCTACTTCATAACCCATTTTTGCTGAGAAATTCCCATCTCTAGTATTCCACGTCCATTTTAACTTGTCTTTCTCCTCTCCCAGGTGTATAAAATTGGCTCTCAATTGTTTTATGAACGCATTCCAAATTGGTGTATCCGTTTCAGAAAGGTCCAATTCTTGTGTTGATTTCCAGACTGTGCCTCTCTGATTTCGGTCTATGCACAAGCTTGCATTTGCTAGCAATGTAATTCCTTTATCCTTTAGAAGGGAAATGAGATTGTCTGGTAATCTGTAATTATCCCCAGATCCTACCAACGGGTCCTAT
Organism: Pseudotsuga menziesii; assembly: GCA_001517045.1. NCBI lineage: Eukaryota > Viridiplantae > Streptophyta > Pinopsida > Pinales > Pinaceae > Pseudotsuga > Pseudotsuga menziesii. Next base: position 362,250 of record LPNX010487994.1, on the reverse strand, counting down.
CCTATTCTAATTCTTCTTTCATCACCTACTTGTCAAGCAAACCAATTTCCCACAAGAGGGAAAGCTTCAACAAATGCCTTCCAACACATTGACCTTCCTTTATGTGTTTTTGTTGGTTGACGAAAACATTCTTCTATTGAGGCATTTGGACAATATTTTTCTCTCAATGTTCTTCCCCACAAAGTCGCAGGGTTTTCCACCAACCTCCACAATGATTTGGTTGCCAATGCTTTACAAAAAAGGTCTGGATTCTTTATCCCCCATCCTCCTCTAGATTTTGGGAGAACTAATTTCGTCAACTTGACCAAGGGGATTCCTTCTCTTTTTGAGCTTGCTATCCATAAAAACGATATAATATTTTTCCTAATTTTTGCTAAGATTCCCTTTGGAATGTATGAAATGGATGTCCAGTAAACTGGGATGCTTTGAAGCACGACTTTTAGCAGGACTGATCTACCACCCCTTGACAGAAAATGATTTGTCCACATTTCTATTATGCCCTCAATCTTCTTATATAGCCACATTTAGTCTTGTGTAGAGTAGGAATTAGGTTTTAAATGAAAACCTAGGTAGTTGAAGCCCTCGTCAATTGGTGATATGGAGACTGGAATTAGAGCTCTTTCCTGTGTTATAACCTCCTCATTCATATTGTTATGTAGTAATTTTGATTTTTCCAGGTTTTGGATGTTGTTGAAGGTACCAACCCCAAACATAAGAACATCATCCATGAATAAGACATGAGTAAGCTCTGTTTGATTGGTAGCTTTAACTCCTTTTATCAGCCTTACCTCCTTAGCCTTGTGTAATGGTCTGCTCATAGCTTCTGCTATTAGCGGAAACATGAATGGAGACAAGGGACAACCCTATCTCAGTCCTCTGCTAGGTCTGAAGAAATTGGAGGGGGATCCATTCATCAATACAACAAAGGAAGCAGAATGAATGCAACCCATGATCCATTACACCATCTCTATAGGCATTCCTATTTTTATTAACAACAAATGAAGGAAGGTCCAGCTTACCCTATCATAGGCTTTAAAGCAAAGGTTGTTTGATTTTCCTTCTTCATTGAGTGTAAAGCTTCCTGAGCTAAAGATACTGCATCATGTATCTTCCTATTAAATAGGAAGCCAAAGTGTTCCTCTGTTATGAACTGGCTCAAAATGGGCTTGAGTCTCTGGGCAATGAGCTTCGCAATGATTTTATACACCATGTTGCAACAAGAAATGGGTCTAAAATCCTCAAAGGTCTTCCCTTTTTCTTAGGATTAAGGTGATGAAATTGGCTTTCATAGCTCCTAAGACCTTGCCTGTCCTCTATGATTCCCTGAATATCTTCAAAAGATCATCCTTTATCAAATCATAAAACCCTAAGAAAAATTCTAGTGTGAATCCATCAGGCCCTGGGCTCTTTCCTCTTTGGAAGGTGGATAAGACTTTGTTAAGTTCTTCTTCCGTTACCTCCTTCATTAGATCCTGTTGCATTTCCTCTGTCATTAGCCCGGGGAACAAATTCAACACCTCTAGTATTTCACTTATGGGGTGACCTGGAGGGGATGATAATCTTTTTTGAAAATGTTCTACTGCTTCTTTTGCCTTTTCTTTAAACAACTGAGTTGTCCCTCCTGCCTCATATTTTATTTCTAAAATGGTGTTGGTGCTTTTCCTATGTGAGGCAAACTTATGGAAGTACTTTGTGTTCTTATCCCCAGCTTCCAGCCATAAAGCTCTGCTCTTTAGACTATTGAGTTTATCCTCCTGTAATAAGAGCAGACTCCTTTTCCTCTCTTCCAGTCTTAGCTCCTCTAGCTCTTCTTCAGAGAAAACTCATGTGTTGTTTGAAGAGTAGACACTCTGTATCTTTTGTTCCACCTCATTCATCTTTCTGGTCTAAGCCTCTTTGTGTTCTGCTCCATTCCTTTGACAATTTATTAATTTTTAATCAATTTTCCATCATCTGAAACATACACCCTTATGTTGGCTGGATTTCTATTAGTTTCCAATTTTTCTTTACCAGCTCTCTGTACTCTTCATGGTCTAGCCAATTTGGATTAAACTGGAAAGGAGCTGGGGGTTTTTCTTCGGGTTTGGTGATTGAGATAGTGATTGGTCTATGGTATGCTATTTTTTTTTAATTATATATACACATATGTATCTATGTATCTATGTATGTATGTATGTATGTATGTATGTGTGTATGTATGTATAATTTGTATATTATATAATTGTCGTCCCCTGAAAAATTAGGGGTGGGCTCTAGTCGTCCCAGAAACTCGTCCTTGCGTCCCCTGAGTCCCCCCATCCTCGAGACCAGTGCAACATAGATTAATTGTAACAATACGACAATAATTTTTTTTTTTTCATGTGGTTCACTACCTCGACAATTGTGGCTATGGTTTGCTAGATCCACAATAATAATTCTAGGGGGGCTTGCCCTATCTGCTCCAGTTTTGGGAGCCTAACCCCAAAGGACCTAGAGAATTGGATTCGTGAGATTTGAGCCTTTGACCTCAATATCTATGGTCTTTGGACTCAGATCTCCAACCAACTGAGCTACCCCTCGGGACTTAATGGTAATTGCATTCCAAGGAAGAAGTTATCATTGATGTTTGATGTTTTTTAATAAACACCTCACAATTTTTCAAAATAAATATGTGTGATGTTTTTCACAATTTAAAATGCATTATGTTTATGCACAATATACAATTTGAGGAATTTATTTTTGATACACATCTAACATACACATATACCATCGCCTATCAAACATATCAAATGTGACCTAACATACACATCATCATGAAAAATTAAGTATATATATATATATATATATATATATATGAGATAGTTGGTCCACCTCTGGAACCAGAGGTATCACTCCCTCTTCCAGTTGAGCCATAGTCCGACACCTCCACTAGCAAAGCCAAAGGTATCGGTACCTCTGCTATGAAAAAAATTAGACTGGAGAGCATCATAGATATCACCTTGAGGATGTATCTCACCCGCCATGACCATCCTGTCTAGAAGTTAGATGAGTGGAGTACGAAATGGTGGATGGTCAACTTGTTGAGGAGGAGAGGGTGGTCAATCGACTTATGGATGAGCTGGAGATGGTGGTGGGCCATATAGGGGTGGAGGAGGGTGAGGAGAAGGAGGATGATGAAAATTGTCAACCTCATCAAATGTAGAGGAAGACTAACTACCATGGCCATCCCTCCTAGAAGTTATAAGGGTGGATGCACCAATGATATGATGCATCAAAACCCTCTTATCATGAGGAATAATCATTCATATATCTACAAGGTTGAGGTCTCGCATGATCTCTAGAACCTATACAAGGTGGACTCTTTATCAAGCCAACAATGTCGATAACTTGTCTTCCACGTACTCGAGAAATCTAGCATCTAGCCTGCGTCACAAATCAGGTCTTGGAAAGTGAGGGAACTTAGGCTCATCCATATCCTCATCTTCCCGCACCAATAGAGGTCCCTCCCTATCATAGGTGCCAATATCTACAAAATATATAGTACACAACAATAATTAGACAATTCATTAAACAATTTAATAAAACAATGTAAAGAAAATGTTAGAATAATTTTCATTTGCATTAAGTAAGACAATCGAATGCAACTAGGTTAATTTAAACATAACACCAATATTTCCTTATCATCTCGTTGCTCATCCTAGGTGAAATAGATGTTATGACATCCTCTCCAGTCCAACCCCACGTAAGGGTATAACACAAGGTCCAAAGTATTATCATCCTCATTGGCTAGTAACTTTAGTACCTCTGAGTTGATCCTTGTTGGGAACTCAAGTTGGACCTATTGGGAAACATTTATCCCCACATATGCATCCACGCCTTGGTAATATCCCTAGGAGGGCATTGGTCAAACGATGAAATCGTGACCAGAAACCTCTAAAAAAATAAACAAAAAACCCTTAAGCAAAATGGAAGTTGACCCTCCCATCAAACTGTGCATGACATTAATCCATAGCAAAAACAACTGCTGTAAAAAATGGCAGACCACATAATACTTTGAGGTATTTACACTAAATAATATACATAATACAATAGAGGGAAACCAATTCAATTCCCATTAGTGGTGAGTGTGCCACCATTAAGACAAAAAGAGAAATGCACAAAGCGTCCTCTGCACTAAAAGAAGCAATATGCAACTGTCCTCCAGAAACCTGATAAAGAGCAGGGTCAATGATTTGGTCACTAATAATATCTCTTAAGAGTACGTAAGGTGACTCTCTGCCACAAGACCAAGTGGCACATCATAGAATTATGGAAAATCCATCCCTCTCTTAGATAGCCTAATGATGAAGTAGATGTCCTCCTTTGTTGGATGAAACCATAGATTGGGACCAAACCGAAAGGCTTGTCTACATTGATCCCAATGATAGATCAATTGCATCAAAAAATATAAGTTCCCTTTTAAGAATGTAGCCTTTTCATAGAACTTAAGGAGGTCGACAACCCTCAAGAGGTCTCATGTATGTGTTGTAATGGGCCGATGGTGCAAGTCTCTCTCAGTCTCTTTGGCCTCCCACTCCCATAAAACATTGTACATGACAACTTGCACTTATTACTCTTGTTGTATCTCTTGTCATTGGCATATTTGATTCACATATAACTTCTATTAGCCTCAGAAATGGACATAGACATGTATATAAAAAAGTTACAGATTTCATTAAATGATCATTTTATCTATTAATATCAACCAATAATTTTTTTCTAAGAATAAATTAATTTAACAAGCGGTGCCCCTATATAACAGTCACACACTGCTAACATTTTTCTTTGTAATAGAAGCACACCGTTGATGATGTGCTACAGTAATATCAACGCACCAAATATGTAAATGCCATAAAATTAAATTAAAACAACATCGACACCTGATGCATTACAAACGACATTAACTTCGTTAACGGTCCACTAGGTTGATCCTATGGCATCGGGGAATGAAATTTCATTTGAAAAATATAAAAATGGCGTGCTTTTAAACTTTACCACACATGTGCATGTGATATAGTGAAATGCACTGTCATTATCTATGAAATCTTAAAATTCGATGCGTCCCTAATTAGGTAGCACCAATGTGACATGAACACGTTGTTGTACCATACACGGTGCACACAAGTATATAGAGTGCACTGCAATCAATGCATTTCTTTGTGAAAATGCAGGAAAGGGCTGAAAATATATTTTATCAAAGTCCAAACCGGTGTGTATATTAAACATAAGTGCACCAACATGGTGGTGAGTATGAATTATAATGGTGCACTGGTTGATGTGGTGAATATTGAAATACATTTTTTTTGTCATTATGATGGTGTGTCTTAAAAATTTTAAAGCATCAGTTAGATGGCGCTCTAGGTGCTTACCAACATTGATGCATTACCATATTTAACTGCACTGCTTATAGTGTTTTATGGTTTGTGAAACACACTGGAAATCGATGATGTGAAAGATGGTTTTTAAATTTTTAGTAGTGTGTCATGAAACGTTTAACACACCGCCAATACATTGATAATGAACTAGTATTTAATGCATTGCTTCCATTGCACACTATAAATTTACAGGGTGCACCGTCTATAGCGGTGGGAGCTAAACGACTCAAATGCAAAGCACATTTTTTTTGTTGTTGAAAAAAACAACAAACAAAGGTGAATTTTCAATTTCTATCCGCTAAAAAATACAATTAGAAGGAAACAATGGAATTATCTAGGCACTGACACGTCAAGGAGGAATGGTTGAGATGTAGACAAAAATTCAAAATTTGCCCACCATTTCGAAAAATTCAAAAGCCACCAAGAAAGCAATGAAATGGAGCAATTCAACAACATAGAGCATCAATGGTAGGGTGTTTCAAGGAGGCAACTAAAGCACTAGTGCTCAGGTAGGGAACAACACTATAGGATGATAGAAATGGGTTTTATGTCTGGTATTTTTTTTTACCTTGTTTCTGTGCGCTTGACAACTAGACACAATGGTGCGATTGGAGCGAATGACTACATCGACAATGAAAACAAAAGAATTCATCACACATTTTTTAATATTACCCTATTTCGATGCACTCTATTATAGAAGCACAAGTGCATTGCCAATATATAAATACATCATTCACAAATATAAAATTTAAAAAACATTTTTTCGTTTACCTTATTTCAATGCTCTAGTTGATATTATGCACTAGTGCATTTTCAAGATGACAACACACCATTAATGACTATAATGATAAAAAAAAAATTATCCTTCAATTTTTTTTAGCTTACCCTATACCAACATGTTTCTTATATAACACACTTGTGCGTTTGGGTGAGGTAAACACACCATTAATGAATATAAAAATATTAAAAAAAATTACATCTAGGTTTTTTCGTTTACCCTACTTTAGTTCTCCAAATGATATTGCACACTAGTGCGTTTGCAAGCTAACAACACACTGTTAATGAATATAATGATTGATCTAGATCTTAAGGGATTAGATCTAGAAGGCTTGAATGCCGAGAGAGGAGGAGATTAGACATGCAAATATGCTATGAAATTTACCAAGAAACTATTTTGCATAAAAAGAAACATTGATGAAAACAAATAAATAATATACATCATAAAATACTAGAGAGAGTTGGAGAAGAATGATTCTATTAAGATGAACCGTTACACGCAACGAGGCCAAGTTTAGGACATCTTCTTCTTGATTATAACTCTCTCCCTAATACCATTTTATAAGGTGTCTTGTTGACAATGCCAACTTTGAATAACTAACTCCATTAATTACATGTCCATCATGCTCCCTTTTAATTTAATAAAAATATGGATTTTTGCCTTTCACATATGAACTTAGATTATAAGCCCCCTAAGATTCATATTAATCCGCCCCCCTTAGAAAATGATGGTCCCCGTCATTTCACGAGACAAAAAAAAACCCTATTATGTATCGTACCAACATGTTTGCAGTTGTTAGTTGCCAATGAAAATCAAGGGTTTTGTATGGTTTATCCGTAACTGTGGGGTCAGTGGATGACCCATAACTAAAAAAGAAATGACAAGATTTATATTGGTCCTGAATTAACGTTGGGGAACTTTACATGTCCAGTGAATTACATTTATAAAAATAAAAATACAATAGGATTTAATAAAGCCAAAAATTAAAAAACTCATGAAAAGTTTGCGACTTTTGGTGCAGTTGATGTATTGCTACAAATTCATTCATAACTTTGGCTATGGTCAATGAACTTAAATCCATCGAAAACCCATTTTAGCTATTGGATATATATTTCCATCAGTATATAGACTTGTTTTGTTGCATCCTGTGGAGTGAGAAAATGCCCACCGAATCTCAATATGCGCACGACCTCATCGATCAACTACATGTAGAGCTTCATTTGATGACCTCTCTCAAACCAAGAATCCAAATGAAAAACCATGAAATACCCATTTTAGATGATGAAAAAACCTGTCCAATGAGCTATGGTAGAGCCTCTGAAACACCTCATATATGTCAAACATTTATCCAAAGTTTTTCAAGGAAATGACATACTTCATCAAGGACAGACTTCATCAAAACATTTTTATTTCAAATCTTAGATGGAGCACTATAGAGACTAGGTGGAGGACGTCCTTGTAATGTTACCAGCCATGGCGTCTGTACATGGTCTATGTCAGGAAGTTGTAGATTCTTCTTGAACATGAAAATCTCATTATCCTTTTGCTGCAATAATGATTGTTCTAGGGTGGAATTGCTGCACATGAAAATCTCACATTGCCCAGCCAGCCTTCAGATGACTTTCTTATTGCCTGCCAACCTCCCAAAAAGCTTGATCTGGATCACCTTGGCCATTTTTTGCCCTGACCTAGAAGGAATGGCGCTCTTTTACCTGTTCCATAGAGCATCGTCGGTGCCTCCATCAGTTAAGCAAAAAGCGTCGTTAACCCTTTGCAGTGGGAAAAAGCCTAGATCGACGCTCTGTCCAGTTTACCAAAAAGCGCCTATGGTCACTTAAAAGGGAAAAAAAAGAAGTTTCTAGAAGATTCTGTACAGAATCCTTCGTTGAATTAGTTCCTCCATGTCTGGTAGAGGTGGCATTTGCCTCCCTCAGCTATAGGGATCTCATCCTATCCTTTTGTCAAGTCATCCTATGGATTCTTGGCTTATAAATGAAGCTTCTATGAAGAGAGTGGGGAGGCCAGAAAAAGCATCCTTATGCTGCTAGTTTGAAGTCTGGATAGAGGCAAAGTAGAGGTAACTTGTAGCTAGAGAGGTGTTCATAGGAGTTTGTAGACATTTGTTGAGATAGAAGCTGTCAACATCAAGGCTTTTGGTTGTACTTCTTCGCATCCATTAATAATACAAAAACATTTCCCTTTCCTATATTTGATTATTGTGTTTATGATTAAATATTATTGGACTCCTTGATCACCAGTATGGATAGTTGATTATCATGATGCTCTGATCTTTTCATTTGTCTTGTGATCCGTCTTGCAGGTATTGAATCATCTCAAGGACTTTCCGGAGAGAAGATAAACAAATCTACGGTTGAGGTATATGATGTGTCATGTTAATTAATTTGACTATTCAAGGGAAGGATATGTGGCTGTGATTTTTTGTTCTATAGTTGTGTTTTGCATTACAGAGGAATAAGAAGTGTCAGCACTGGTTGAGAATTCCTAATAACAAAATTGGCAACTTCGCTGGGGAAAGTAAAATCGATCAGATATGGGGAAGATCCAGTCAGATCTAGTGCAGATCCAGTTAGATCTACAACTCTTTGGAAACCATTCCACCAGTGAAGGTTTTTTCTTTCTCTGCTCTTTGTTGTTTCAGTCTGCAAGGTAAGCTACTCATTTCATTTTATTTATGATAATTTGCCTCGGTTCTGGATTATAGTTTTTACTGTTCTCCATGTAATTTCTTTTTTTTTCTTACTGTTTTCAGTTGAAATGAGACTTTTTTGTTTCTCCTGCAGTTCTGAATTTTCAGTATACTGTCTGGATGACACGTCTCTCTATGGTTGATAGAGCATTGATCTTCGTTCAGGGCGCCTTTTCCCTTGACTGACAAAGCGCCACCCTCCTTCCAGGGTGCTTCTTCTTTCAGCTGACAGAGCGTCATCCATCATCCAGGGCACTTTTCCTTTCAATTTACAGAGCGCCGTAGGCGCTTGTGTCCTAAATTTCGAGCGCGTCGATTCGACTTTTGAGGTAGGCTTCAAAAACTCCTTGTGATTTCGTCTGTTTAGAATTTTTTTATCTTTTTGAAAAGTCTGTGTGGTTTGTTTGCTTCTCTGAAATTTTGGTTGTGTTCTTTGCATCTGCCTGCTATTTGAGAGTACTTTGTGAACCTGATTCTCTTTTGAGCTCAGTTCCAAAGGCTTGATCTTTTTCATTCTTATAGGGGAAAATTCAGTTTTGGTTTTAACGAAATATCTGGAAACTTTTACTTTTGAAAAGAAAATCATAGCCTCTTTTAAATTAGTTCATTTTAGACTGCTTTGATTGCCTTGTATTTTCCAGAAGAATACAAAAAATAACCATTTTAGTTTCTTCTTGTTTATGCTTTAGAAATTGGCTTTTTTTTTGCATAAATAGATTAGAAGAAATAGATTTTTTGACATTGCAGCAAAGATAGTTTGCATGCACACTAGAGGCTTAGTTTCTTTGTCAAAATTTTCAGAAATCTTTTGAGTGCTTGTTGAAAAAATTGTGTTTGAAAAAACTTCATTTTCTGGCATTTCTCGATTCAAGTTTGTCTTGTTGAAATGGCATTATTTTAAGGTTCTTGGAAAAAGAAAAGGAGAAAATTTTCTCCTTACCCTAAGTAGTTTTCATCGAAAGTCAAAGAAGTGTTTTCTGTTGCATATAGAGTTAATCTGCATTATTGGAGACAACATTTCCACAAACATTCACCTAATCCTGAAGATAAAATCAATAATAGCTTTAGGTTAAAATTTGTATAGAAAGTTGAATGATAGGCTAGAGACGTGTTTGGGCATCGTTAAGTGTAGGAGCTGTCGTTATTTGTCCACATTACATCCCGGGACTCACGTGGTTCTTCCACGTACCGTCGATATATAGAAACGGTCTTTCACATACCCTTGAGGTATATCGAAAGATTATTTCACGTACTCGATTTTATATAGGAAGGCCCCTTGTGAACAGTTGTGCATTAGACAACACTACTACCGATTTGAGCTCCCACGTGCCTTGCGTATATCAGGAGACCCCACTAGGATACCCTATCCAAACTGAGTTAACATTTTGGTCGTCTTGGATTTACAGGCGAAGCTTGTAAAGTCTTGGTAATCCTGGTGAGAAAATAGACTTTGAACCCCTCCTATCATTTAATACTGCTTGTGACCTTTAGCTCTATGTAGGCATTTTTGTGTGATTTTTTCCTTCTTCTTTGACCTAGGTTAGAAGACTTCCAGCCACCACCATGGCTGAGCAACTTGCGCGGCATCAATCCCGTAGGTTGCATGATTTACCTCCTGACTCTCCTCCAGCTGTGGAAGGGGAAGAAGGGGTAACCGTGGAGATACTAGCTTCGGCTGAGGATCATATGGAACTTACTCCACCTAGAAGAAATTTCTCTACTCATGCTAGTCTTTTAGTCTAATTGCCTCCTACAAACGATGTTTCTGTACATCTGTCGTAAGAAGGCCATGGCGATACTTCTACCCCACCAGATTATGGTCCGGATGCTCCTTTTTTGAGGACTTCTATGGGCCAAGCTATTGCTAAATTTGGGGTTATCAGAACTTCACCGGGAAATCCTCCCTTGGGAGAGGAGGAACATAGAAGAATTAATGCATCTCTCGATTGAGCTCGTAACTTTTCAGAGAGAGTAGAAATAATTATTCCTCCACCTGTGTCCTGCCATGAAACTTTACCGGCACGATTACCTCGTAATACAGACCCTTGGCCTAAAGCTGAAATTAAACCTTCTTCCGATGGCCACCCAACTTATGGTGAGACTTCTTGTAACCCATGGCCTGAAGGATATCGTTCACTAGCCCAAGTGTTAGGACCTATTGAAGAAATTTTGTTTCAAGGTAATCCAAGTCTAAACCACAACCCTACAGTGTCACATCCTGGACCTATCACTAGACCTTCCATACCTGTCATGGTTGGGGGGAAATCCTCAATTCAAGCCGTGTTAGTAAACTCTCATGCCGGGGGGCAACCCCCGACGCGAGTTACGTTACCTGTCAGTGGAACTATGCCTAGTTCAGGACAAGTTGCAGCTGTAGCACAACCTGCAGTAGTTATACCCCCCACCAATACCCATGTTGTTTCCCCCCCATCTAGTACAGGCGAACCCTTAGGGCCACAACCTGTCAACAATATGGCTTCTTGGGGATATACTTATCCAAGAACTCAACAGCCTATGGTTAATCAAGTTTACCAACAACCATCGGTTGTAGCTATTTATCCTGGAATGCCTTATCCTAGAAATGCTTTTGTACCTTGGGGACAACCAAATGTTAGGATATTTAGACACTTAGGAGTTAGTTAAGATCAACTTGTGTAATATATCCGTTAGGTAAAAGTGTGTTTCTTTAATATGCATTAGTATGCATTTGTAAATATTCTAATCCGACGGTCACGATATACTCTAGACATAGAGTGATCCGACAGTTCAACTTCTCTTAGATCATACCTACCATTGATGCATGGCTTAACACCTGATTGATCTATGATCTTTATTTAAAGAGCATAGAGGGTCCTTGGCTAGTTGATCGATTATGAGAAGCTCATGTAACTTTCTTTCTTTTGCATAATAAATTGCTCCAAGTAGCTATTTGGTTGGGCCGTGGACTGTTTCTCTCTTGAGGGTCTTAACCACGTGACAAACATCGGTGTGTTGATCTGTGATCTTTTGTGTGAAGCGGTTGCTCAAGGTGTTCAATCTTTTGGGAGTACCCTATGTACCTGAACATGGTATCTGAGCTTTTATGAAGAGCTGCTTTCGGTTTTGATCAAGATTTGGAATCGGTGTTGCTGAAACTTTGAAAGGGTTTCTAGTTCTGGATTTTCTATGCAATTGTGGCTTATGAGAGCTATTCCATTGCGTCCAGAGCACTATTTCCATTTGAAAATAGTCTTCGTTTCACCGAAAACTGTTTCCGTTTGCTCCAGAAACACCCATTTCAACAAATCTGAAGGTATAATGTTACAGTGATGGATTTGTTTTTTTTAAATCTCTCATATTTTATCAGTTTGTTATTAGATTTTTTCTGTTTTAGTCTCGGATTGTTGCCTTCCCTGACTGCGTATGCTCTTTTCCGTGCACTTTGCGTGATCGCGACGAATTAGAAACATCAAGGGAAAGTTTTTTTTTCTTATCTTCTCGGCTACGTATGCTCTTTGCCGTGTACATTGTGTGATCACGACAAATAAAAAACAACGAGAAAACTTGAAAACGTAGACTTTTTGGATAAGCTAACCAAGATCTAACCCCATTGTGTGGAAAAAGTTTTTTGTTTTTTGTTTATTTGCAGGAAAAGAAAGCAAGCACGAAGAACGAGAGAGAAGAGTAAAAAAATAAAAAAACAAACCCCTTCCTTTTTCCATTATTTTACGTACATTTTAAACTTAGCTCACTTGGTCCAAAGTTGCTTTATTACTTAATAAGTCTTGAGTTTAAGTCTTATTAAGCTATTTTTTAGTGCATGCAATTTCTATTTTCAAGTTATTTTATTGTAAAAGTGCATTTCACATAAATAAAATAAAATAAAAGTGAGTCACTTAAGTCTTTTAATTTATTGTTGCACTATTTAAAAGTCACATTATTATAAAAGTGAACATGACTTATTCCACAAAAGTGATTTACTTCAAAGCAACTTTATTGTAAAATTGATTGTCAAAGGTTGATCTTGGGAAGATGGGGCTTCATTTTTTTAGTTGGTCAAGTTAATATCTGTCACCTCACTATTGGGAACATCTTCAACATTTTCTTTGATCAAGCATAACTTCATCATCCAGAATCAGTTTTAAGTGCCGGTTTTTTTAAAACCGCATATTTTTTCGAGCTCTTTGCATCCAAATAGTTAGTTTTTGTTCTTTCAGCTATTATTTTATAGTATGGCCACCCCTTGTGATATTATACTTACAAGTTCTAACTATTTCTCATGGAAATCTCGTATGGAGGATGTTCTGCGAAGTGGGGGACTTTTTAGGATAACCTCAGGGAAAGAAACAGTTTCCACTGATGATGATAAGAAAATTAAAGAGGCAAATAGATGTGATGAAGCTCGTGGATTGATTGAGATGCTAATCTCTACTGATTTGCGATTCCACATATCTGGAATTGATGAACCTAATCTCGCTTGGGAAAAGTTGAAATCTATGTTTGGTAAACACAATGAAATTTGGGGTCATCAACTTGAGAATGAGTTGCTTTACTTGAATCCAAATGATTTTTCATGCATTCAAGACTATTTATCTAAGTATAAAATCTTAGACTATTATGTGCATAATGCAAGATTAAGAAAGAAGACAAACAATGTATTTATCATATTCTTTCAAAACTTGGACCTGCATATTCTATTTTTGTATCTACAATCTACTCCATGAAAGAGTCCTTGACTGTAGCTAGCTATCAAGAGCCTAGCCTTGAATCATTTTTTGATTCCTTAATTAGAGAGTAAGATAAACTCATTCATCTTGGAATAATTAACAATGCAGATACATCTAGGAAAGCCTTATTGTCCCAACAGAAAGAAAAGTCCAAGCCTCTCAAGAAACATAATTTTTGCAATAATAAGCAAAACAACAAGGGTCCCAAACCTTCTCAGTTAGCTCCTTCTTTAAAAAATGACAAATGATCCAAGCAAAAAGGAAAAAAGACTGAGCATCATTGCAATTGTTGTGGGAAAGATAATGATGATGAATCTAAGTGTTTTAAGAAGATGGCAGCCTTAGAAGCAGCAATGAAGAAGCAGCACATCAGCCTAGATTCATCTTCAGAATCTACCTCTCATGGACATGCACTTTGTTCTTTTGGTTACTCTTATACTGCATCTTCTTCTTCTACTTCAATTGAATGGCTCATTGATTCTAGAGCATCTTATCATATGGTTAAGGATAAATCCATCTTTTCTACTATGTGTCTACTATGCATGAATGTAACACCAAACAAATATTTGTTGGTGATGATAGATCTCTAAGTGTTGTAGGATCTGGAACAGTTCCAGTAGGAAATGGCCATTTCAGTGATGTACTATGTGTTCCAATTTTTTTTGCAATTTGTTATCAGTCTATCAAATTACTCATTCAGGTGAAGGTAAGACTATGACGTTTACACCTCACCAAGTTGTAATCAAGGATTTTAAAAATCCTCAAAATGTCCTTGCTACTGGAACTGTTGATGATATTACCAGGTTGTACAAATTTAACAACTTTGGGTCATCACCTTTTCCTTCAGTTTTTGTTGCTCATAGTGATAAGTTGAACAAACTTTGGCAAGAGCATTTTGGTCACTTAAATTATCGCTCATTGCAACAACTATGTAAAGACAATATGGTGACTGGTCTTCCACTGGTATCTTGCAAGGATGGTGTCTGTTCCGGTTGTATACTCGAAAAACATCATCGGGAGAGTTTTGACAAACGTGCCTCTTGGCATGCCTCGGTTCCCTTGGAGCTTGTGCATAGTGACTTGTGTGGCCCTCTTCCATCTACTTCCTTTTCTCGTTTCAAATATTTCTTAACTTTCATTGATGACTACTCTAGATGCACTTGGGTTTACTTCCTAAAACTTAAGAGCGAAGTATTTTAACATGTTCTTGGCCTACAAGGCCCTTGGGGAAAAACAATCTGGTCATCAAATTATTAAGTTAAGATCTGATAATAAAGGAGAATATGTTAACAACAAGTTCACTATTTTTTGCACTAAACAAGGAATCCAACAACAGCACACTACTCCATATACACCACAACAAAATGGTGTAGCTGAACGGAAGAACCACACTTTAAAAGAAATGACTAATTGTATGATCCAATCTAAGGGATTAAGTCTTCAATATTGGGCTGAGGCCATAAATTGTGCAAATTACATAGTTAATCGCACACCCACTAAAGTTTTAGAAGGTATAACACTAGAAGAAGCATGGAGTAAAATTAAACTAGATGTAAGTCACTTTCGTGTGTTTGGTTGTGAAGCATGGGCTCACATTTCGGATGAAAAACGGAAAGTATTGCAGCCTAAAAGTGAAAAGTGCATATTTGTTGGATATTTTGAAGATGTAAAAGGTTACAGACTTCTTCAGCCCCATTCACATGATATAATCATTAGAAGAGATGTTAAATTTGATGAAAATCTCTTGGCCTGAGAGCCTAACTTGGCAGGTGTGCCATCTTTGGCCTGCGAGCCTGATTTGACGATTGTGCCTTCTTCTTCTTCTTCTTCCAGCTTCCTTGACAGGTTTACAACTCCAGTTTCTGATGATGACAGTGAGGATGAAAATCCACCTCCGCCTGCTCATGTTCCTCCAATTGCACCAGCACCAATACTTTCTCGATGGGTCCGTTCAACATGTGAAGCAGCTGGTGATCTTGCTGGTGATCCTAGAGATCAACGACAAACACGTTCTCAGTTTCAGCGAGCCTCTTCTCTTTTGGCTCAAGTTTTCGAGAATCATGATCCAGAAACTTTTGCAGAAGCTTTAGGAAATCCAGATTTTGATGCAGCTATGGATGAAGAATATCGTTCCTTAATGGCGAATGATACTTGGGATCTTATTCCTCTTCCAAAAGGAAGAAAACTTGTTAGATGTAAATGGGTCTATAGAACTAAGTATGCATCAGATGGAAGTGTTGAAAGACTTAAGGCAAGGTTAGTTGCCAAAGGTTTTTCCCAAGTTGAAGGGATTGACTACAATGAAAGCTTTGCCCCTGTAGCAAAAATGAACTCCATCCACCTTGTTCTTTCCCTTGCAGCCTTACATAATTGGGAAGTCCATCAAATGGATGTCAATTCTGCCTTCTTACATGGTGATTTACATGAGGAAATTTGCATGGAACAACCTCCTCGATATGTTCAGAATAACTCTATCCTTGTTTGTCTCCTTAAGAAATCCTTATATGGCCTTAAGCAATCTACTAGATCTTGGTATGCCAAAATGGATAGATTTCTCCTTGGCACTGGTTTTTCTAGATGCCATTCTGACCCTAATGTCTATACCAAGAAAGTAGGAAACCATCTCATCATACTTGTTCTTTATGTTGATGATCTTATCCTTACTAGTAGTGACCCTAAACTTATAACCCATGTGAAATCCAGTCTTAAGCAAAATTTTGAAATGTCAAACTTGGGACATTTGCATTATTTTCTTGGTCTCCAAGTCTTGCAAACCAAAGAAGGAATCTTTCTTTCCCAGTCTAAGTATGCTTGTGACCTTCTTCGTCGCTTCCACATGGAAGATTGTAAACCAACCCCTTCTCCCTTCCAGTCTGGAGTCAAACTTTCTGCCACTTGTACTTCCCTTGAAGTAGATGCCACCTTGTATCATCAGCTTGTCGGTAGTCTTTTATACTTGACTCATTCCCGTCATGACCTTTCCTTTGCTGTTGGTCATGTTGCCTGTTATATGCAAACTCCTCATGAAATTGACTGGAAAGCAGCAAAAAGAATACTTCGATATATTCGAGGTACAATTCAGTTTGGGATTCATTACAGTACAGGGGGGAAACCTTTGTTGGTTGGTTTCACTGATTCAGATTGGGCTAGCAATCCTGATGATCGAAATTCTACTGCAGGTTATGTTTTTAGTCTGGGATCTGGACCTGTCACTTGGGCTTGTAAGAAACAACAAGCTCTTGCTCTTTCTTCAGCAGAAGCAGAATATCGAGCTGCAATTAATGCCAGTCGGGAAGCTTTATGGCTTCGACAGATCCTTTTAGAGTTTGGATTCGAGAAGCAGCAACCTAATCCACTTTGGTGCAACAATCAAAGTGCCATCAAGCTTGCCAAAGATCCAGTTCTACATCAGCGCAGAAAACACATTGAGCTACACATGCACTTCATCAGAAATCTTGTTCATGATAGTGTTATTGAAGTTCTCTATTGCCCTACAGATGATCAAGTTGCAGACATCTTCACCAAGTATCTTACAAAAGCGAAGTTTTCTAAACTTCGGTCTATGTTAGGAGTTCAGGAATGTGTCCTTAAGGGGGGATAGGCTCTAATGCCTCCTTCCTTCTCCTAATAGTGTCACTTGTGAATCCTTCAATCCTATCCTAAGTTGTTCTTAAGGGGGGATGTTAGGATATTTAGACACTTAGGAGTTAGTTAAGATCAACTTGTGTAATATATCCATTAGGTAAAACTGTGTTTCTTTAGTATGCATTAGTATGCATTTGTAAATATTCTAATTTGACGATCACGATATGTTCTAGACATAGAGTGATCCGACGGTTCAACTTCTCTTAGATCATACCTACCATTCATCCGTGGCTTAACACCCGATTGGTCTATGATCTTTATTTAAAGAGCATAGAGGGTCCTTGGCTAGTTGATCGATTATGAGAAGTTCATGTAACTTTCTTTCTTCTGCATAATAAATTGCTCCAAGTAGTTATTTGGCTGGGGCCGTGGACTATTTCCCTCTCGAGGGTTTTAACCACGTGACAAACATCGGTGTGTTGATCTATGATCTATTTGTGTGAAGCGGTTGCTCAAGGTGTTCGGTATTTTGGGAGTACCCTGTGTACCCGAACACCAAATTGGTCAAATATCCCATCATATGGAGGGACTCTTGTTAATACCGCCGGAGGATACGGTGGACCTCCCCCCGGAGGACCACCGCAAGGACCTAGAGGACCTGGAGGTCCTGGAGGACCTGGTGGACCATTTGGCGGACCACCACCACCACCTGGAGGAGGAGGACCACCACCACCACCTAGCGGAGGTGGACCCCCACCACCACCTGGAAGAGGAGGACCACCACCACCAACAACACCTTCCAGAGGACCCCCTCCCTCGGGGGGCCCACCTCCCCATGGAAATTCTGGAAACCAACAACCTTTTCAACAAGCTTCGGTGGCATCATCTATACCCATCTATCAATCCGCATACGGTCCTACTAGTCAGCAAATGCCCTATCAGTATTACCAGTATCCGCAACCAAATCAATAACTACCATTTTTTGCCACTTTAGATTTGCTAGACTTGTCAAGATTGATAAATGACCCAGCTCATCATGACCCCTATTGGCCCACCATCCCAGTCAAGCTACCTTTCGATATCCCAAAATTAGATGGTAAACCTGATAGAGATGTGGCCATGGGAGGTGTTGTTACCGAAGAGCAGGCTATTAGTTGTGCTCAGTACCTTGAATTGGTTTATTCCTAGTCAGGCACTTTGTATGATCTGATTCCCCATGCTCCTCGGCCTACTACAGACCCTTCGAGATCTGCTACTGAACCAACTGCTGATGGCATACTTGGTTCAGTTCAGACACAAACATTGGCTAAATCCTCTAAGAAACAAACCGCCACTCCATCCAATCAACAAGCACCACCTGCCAAAACTACATCCTCTCTTGTTGCTTCCGCTGAAGTAAATGTAGTTCAATCCACTGAATCTTCAGGTGGAAAGAAAAAAGGGAAAAATAAATCTAAAAAACTTGACAACCAACAAGAAGGAAATAAAACATAGAATATGGATAATGATTCAAAAGGAAAGAGAAAGGTGAAGTACCCTTGTTTAATTTGCGGAAGTGGGTAAGTTTTTAAAAGCGTCAACCACCCCCACTATTTTAAAAGATCCTTTCCGTTCCCAACAACAGTTAATTGATCATAAGTCCTTGAGCGAGACTTCTTCATCCACTGATGAAGTTTGTATGATGTCTAGTGAAATGGTAAACTTGAATAAAAGAGCACACAGTTATGACCCTCCTTCGGAAAAGAAACCTAATGATGTTCCATCTGAAAAACCCTCAACTTCCACACCTCCTACTAATAATGGTCTTCATATTGAAAAATATATACTTGAAGCAATTTTTCGTCCACCAAAGGGCACTCTATGTAAGTCCATAATAAATCCTAACACTCGTGTCACCCAATACTATAATATTGTTGAAGATTTGGCCCAGGCACCCTGCGCTATGTCGGCTTTAGAGGTACTCCAAACCTGCCCAACTCAATGGAAAAATTTGCTTACTGCCCTTGGAGCTATGGATCCTGAGAATAGTAATATCATCACTCTCAAAATGGATGATTTCAAGACGAGACTTTCACATCAATTAGCTTTCTAGATCGCTACAAAGAATTTTGGAAAGACTATCCGTCGTACCGTTTTGGAAAAGGGTGCCTCTACATCAGTTATATCTTTATCTTGCTGGAGAGCCATTGGATCTCCGGAAATCAACCTTTCACCTACCACTCTTAAGGCTTTTGATGGTCGCGGCTTTCAATCCTATGGATTACTACCTACCATCAATGTAGAACTGAGGGGCAAGTCACTCTCCATTCATATCGAAGTCATTGACACTCCTTTGGATTACAAGTTACTCCTAGGTCGTAACTGGTTTTATGGTATGCAAGCTGTAACATCGACCGTTTTTTGGGTCGTCCAGTTCCCATTCCAAGGAAATATTGTTACTATTGGCCAGTTAGACTTCATCACACCTAGTGCCATTACAAATGATGCAAACAACATTCCGCTCTTGAACACCCCACCGTATCAAGACATCGGAGTAGGCCTCATCAAAGATTCTTCACTTATGGGAGTCTTTCCTTCCTCTAACCCTCCTCTTGCTTCGTGAATTGCATCCATTAATATGATTTCTAGCTCTCGTACAAACAAAGGAAAAGCAATTGTTGATGAATCCTCACCCTTTTCCCCTTTCGAAGAGATGTACAATGCAATCCAAGCTACCAGTGATCCCACCATAAATGATCATTTCTTGGTGGCCTCAAACCGTTATCACATGCCATATTGGCTCGAACACCCCTCCCCATCTCTGGATTATCTTTCACACACACTTCCTACAGACGAGTCTATCATGGAAGTTATGTCACTAGACATGATTCCTTGGGAAGATTATCATCACAGATCTTATTTCCTTCCCCCTTGCCATATGGTAGAAAACCACTTTGCCTCCATGGTTTCATCTGATATAGTCCTCAACCCTCAGTATTTGATCCTCACTCGTAGTGTCGATTCTGAAGGGAATTTATGCAACATTACAAAAACTATGCCTGTAGACATATCTGTGAAACCTGGTATTTTCGAGAACATTCATATTGGCCAAAAATCCTCACCTGAGGAGGTTAGATCCTTCACAGACCTATTCAAGGAATTTAGAGATGTCTTCGCGTGGACATACGAAGAAATGCCAGGGATTGATCCCTCGATAGTTGTCCATGAAATTAAAACATATCCTGATGCTAAGCTAGTTTGCCAGAAACTTAGACAAGTCCATCCGCATAAAGTAATAGCCATTAAGGAAGAGGTTGAAAAACTTCTTAAGGTTGGATTCATATACCCCATACCCTTGACCGAATGGGTGTCCAACATAGTCCCTGTCAATAAAAAACAATGAACTATTAGGGTTTGTATCGATTTTAGGGATTTGAATAGAGCTTGTCCAAAAGGCAATTTCCCTACCCCTTATATCAATCAAATAATCGACAACTGCACCGGAAGTGTCATCTTCTCCTTAATGGATGGATTTTTTGGTTACAATCAGATCAAGATTCTCCCATTCGATCAGCATAAATCGACATTTATTTGTCCGTGGGGAACCTTCGCCTACCGCAAATTGCCTTTTGGCTTAAAGAATGTTGGCACTACTTTTTAGTGCGCCATGTCATATGCTTTCCATGATTTTAAACACTTTGTGGAACCTTATTTAAATGACCTACCTGCTCATTCCAAGCAGCGAGATTTGCACATAGAACATATGAGGGCCATTTTTCTCAGATTTCATCATTTTCAAATCCATCTTAACCCCCACAAATGTGTTTTTTGTGTGGAAACTGGCCGACTCCTTGGATTTATTATTTCAAAAGATGGCATCCGCATTGATCCCCTGAATATTGAAGCTATCTTGGCTCTACCCGCACCAACCAATGTTACTGAACTCCAGAGTTTGCAAGGGAAGGAAAAATTTCTACGTCGTTTTGTTTATAATTACGTTGAAAGGACACATGGTTTTATGAGGTTACTTAAAAAGGATACCCCTTTTGTTTGGGATGATTTCGCGCAATGCGCATTTGACAATCTCAAGCATGCACTTACCCATGCTCCTGTGTTGCAACCTCCTAATTATACTAAGGATTATTCCTTGTATGTGGCTACGTCCTTGTCTACAATAGGCATGGTACTCGTTTAGACAGACGAACACGACATAGAACATGTGATTTATTATGCAAGCAAGAATCTCTTAGACTCTGAAACTAGTTATTCACATGTGGAGAAATCGGCTCTGGCCACAATCATTGCGGTCCATAAATTCCATCATTACATTTTTCTCAGCACCACGACTGTCTATTCTGATTCCAACCCCATGTATTACATTCTTACCCGTCAAGTGCTTGGGGGCAAATACTCACACTGGATCTTCATTCTCCAGGAATTTGAGTTGGAATTCGCTAAGAGCACGTTGAAGAAATCTCTTGTCTTTGCAGAGCTTATGTGTGACCTTCCTCGTACTACGGAGGATATGGAGCCCTTTGATTCCATCCCTGATGAGTCATTGTTCCTCATTAGTATGACCGATCCCTGGTACAGAGATCTTATTTTGTATCTCCAAACCTTACGATATCAGCCCACCGCCTCCCCAGATGAACGTCGTCGTGTTTTCCACCAGGCTAAAAGTTACCTTATATTGAATGATACTCTATACCGTCGTGGTGGTTATTCTATCCTACGTCATTGCCTTACACATGAAGAGGCTGAGATCGTCCTTAATGATTGCCACGCTGGAGCTTGTGGTAGTCATCTTTCTGGGTTGGCTACTGCCCAGAAAATCCTGCGTGCGGGGTACTTCTGGCCTTCTATTTTCAAATAATGTATTGAAATGGTCAAGAAATGCCCAACATGTCAAATGTTTACTTCCAAGAAACGTAGACATCCAGCTCCGCTCCATCTCGTAGTAGCAGTTGGCCCCTTTGCAAAGTGGGGCATAGACTTCGTGCGCTATAGACCTACCTTAGCCGGGGGGCATAGCTACATTATTGTGGCTGTGGATTATTTTACAAAATGGGCTAAGGAAATGCCCACATACGCCAAAGATGGCAATACTACTGCACTTTTCTTATTCAACCATATTATTGCGAGATTTGGGATTCCTAGGGCCATCGTGACCGATCATGGATCACATTTCCAAAATAAAATGATGGCAGAGCTTGGCATGAAATTAGGGTTTCGACATGACAACTCTACACCTTACTATCCATAGTCCAATGGCCAGGTTGAAGTGATAAATAAAGTATTAAAAACAATGCTTCAACGGATGGTAGGGCAGGCCAAGTCAAACTGGAATTTATAGCTTTTCTCCGCACTCTGGGCCTACAGGACTACTGTTAAAATGTCCACTGGTTTTACACCTTTCCAATTAGTATACGGGCTGGAAGCTATGCTCCCAATAGAATGTGAGATCCCTTCTTTAAAACTGGCTGTCGAATTATTACCCAATACTACTATAGACGAGGAAATATTCCTGTATTTAAACAAACTTGACGAAACTTGACGTGATGCTGCCTTAGCTAATGAGGCACACAAGCAAAGAATGAAATTTCAATATGATAGGACTATCCAAGCCCGTTCCTTCAATGAAGGAGATTTGGTCTTGACCTACGACCAAAAGCATGATAAGTTGGGGGCACGTAAATTTGAATCTATGTGGCATGGAACCTACATTGTTAGCCATGTTCTAGAGAAAGGAGCACATGAATTGGTTGATTACAACGGGATACCACTAGGAGAGCCCCAAAATGGGCTCTACCTCAAAAGATACTATGCCTAGGTCATCTAGCATAGGGTCTTTGTAAATATTGTTTATAGTTTGTTGTGTGTCTTAGAATTTAAGAGGTGTGTCTTTTGTGTGATTTAAAGTGTTTTTATAAAACCCTACTTATGCAAGTCTTTTGTCTCATGGACATATGACTTCCTTCATTGGTTTTGCCGATGGTGCTCATCGGTATACGCTTAACCTTGCATCTACAGCTTAGGTACTACACTCTCCTACAAGTGAACTAGTGAGTTCAGGGGGTATTCTTTTAGGTCCCTCCATAAAAAATCTGGCAGAATATCAAGCCGTGTTCGGATTGTTCATGGAAGCCCTAGCTAATGATGTAAGGGAAATTAGGGTTTACTTGGACTCTGAGTTGGTTCTCCAACAACTTAATCGAGTCTACACCATTCGTAATCCCTTGCTTCTTCATACTTTCTGAAGAGTCAGGTTGTTAGAGAGGTCTTTTGAGCAAGTTACTTAACAACACATTCCAAGACATTTAAATGCAGTGGCAGATTCCTTAGCTAATTATGCTTTGGATTAGTATATTGCTCATACATAAAAATCCATTTGAAACATAAATCAAAACATGTAAATTCATAAGTAGCTGAACATCTTACACATCACATTTGTCACACACACAACTGTAAATATAAAAGTCTGTCATATATATATACAAACTGTAACTTTCAAGATACAAAAATGGGCTGAAGCATCCCTTGCTTTCAGTGCCCTCAAAGTCCAGGACCATAAAAAGTTCAGAATTTACAAATACATAGGGAAAAATCTAAAGCCCTGAAGCTTTCAGTAATACATATACAAAAAGAAGATCAAAACAGACTAATCCTCCTACTATGCATCATAACATGCGATGGCTTGGGACACTCTACGGAGTAGCTTGGCAAACCGTTCAGAAACACCTACGGTGTGGCGTTGATAACACCTAGGTACCCTATCTGTGACTACATCAGGAATACCCACAGTAAAATGCTGTAGGTTTTACTCTAGATCTCCAAGCTCCTCTTCAGCTTCGGAGCGGTACACCATCATGTCTCTGGTGCCTACTCGCCTAGCAATAGGCGACATCCCCGCTGGACGGGAAAATCCAATGTCTGTACAAAAACAATTTTGGTTATCTCAATGTTATAAACCATAAAAATGAAATAAAATACAAAATTCCCAAAACACAGTTTGGACAGTGTCTTTACTTACCACGATCATCCCACATCTCACCCTCGGGTAAGGCCAACTCTGGATCATGACAGAAATCTACCCCATCATAGGCATAATCCTCTACCATAAGCAGCTGGTTTCTCAACCAGCAAAAGAATCCAGACCCATAGCTAACTTTAGGCCCTCTATCGCCAAGGCATGGCATAGCTGTAATCCATGCTATCATGTTGGGATCTTCAGTCTCGAGCCTGGTGATGGTTACCTGTGGTCTCAAATGTGGAATCCACTATAAGATGAGTGACACCACCACTACACGATATCCAAATTGCTTTAGTGTTCCCCTCCTACATTTGGTCAACTGCTTCTTCAGACACACTAGCATGCTCTCACACTAGTTAAAAATGGTAGGCTCCATACACTGCAAAGCATATAGCATATGAGGTCTAGTATTATGGTGGGTAGATCTTGTTCTCGCCACCTTGCCAATAGTGTATACCACAGTCCTCAATGGGAGATTCACTATGGAACAAATCTTTAGTTTCCTGGATTGAGCCTCTGTACCCAATGCACAATGCTGCTCTATTATGTCATCCAAGGAGCCTTCTCCTCCTCGAGCCCCAGATAAGACTACCAGACTTCCCCTCATGGATAGACTGGTCAAAAAGTATATATCCTCTATCTCAATGGGCAAGATGTGGACTCCTACGAAAAAATGTTCTTGGTCGGGATCCCACATATTAATGATATACCCAAGTAGCTAGATGTGTGCTTTCATACTGGGCACACGAAAATATTTCAGCAGTCCACAGTTTCTTAGGGCTTCTACTTTAGGTGGATCATTAGTAGCTTGTGTGTCGGAATCTCATGCTCCCTTTCTTTCCAGATGACCATAATGCACCTGTAACATACAAATTTCATGATTAGAACACATGGCATGGCTGGAAAAACATAATAACACATTTTGAAGAAAAATTTGGGCATGAAATTGGTTTTTTTAAGCATTCTAGGGTTTTCATTTTTTTAAGGTAGCAGCGGCGTTGCTACCTTTCACTGACAGAGCACCGTCGGTGCCTATACCTTCGGCACCCGATGCGCCGTCTGCCTGTCTGCCGTGGACAGGGCACCTACGGGGCGCCTATCCCGACTAGACAAAGCGCCATTGTGGACTCTACCCGACGGCTAAAACCCTTGAAAAATAAAAATTTATCTATTTTAAACCAATAAAATTGCCCACTGATGGTTGGTTTCACTATTTCTAATGGAAACTTATAAACCTGTCCTTTACCTTGGCTTCAAAATCTTTGTAAATATTATTTTAGGAATGTGAGTCTAAACAATGAAAGAGCAAAATTGATGTTCGTAAAAGATAGAAGGGAAAAGATTTGATTACTTACCTCTTACACGGTGAATGAAGAAGCAATGAAGTAGAAATATCCTTTCCAAACCGCCAACGAAACTCTTACCAATCAAAACCAACTCTCCAAAGCTCACAAGTGGTAAAAACAAAATGGTAACTATTTTTTACCCATACTTTCTATTTATAGAGTCTTTGAGATTTTCAAAAATGCATTACAATTCATATATTTTGAAATCCAAATTATTTGAGTGAAAGTGGGTTTTTGTTTTTATTTTCAATAGTTTTGGAAAAATGGTTTTAATGGTCTTTTTTGAGTTTTTCAGGGTTAATGTTAGGTTTTGGCTCCGATACAAGCCGGTTTTGTCTTTTTCCAGCTTAGGGCAAAACTAAAAAAGTACCGAGCGTTCTTATATACTTTTTACATGCTTGTTAAAATTCCAGTAGAAAGGTGTCGAGTCCACTTTTTTGCTTTTTCAGACTCATTAAAAATGGCTTATGAAAAAGGAACCTCGTCCGAGAGTTATATTTAAGCTCTTTTTAGTCTCCTCAAAACACAAAAATATTGCCAAGCGAACTTGTTGTGTTCACGCTTGTAAAAGAATCAGAACGATCGACTAGTTGGGGGTAGGTTATCTCTTTTTCGGATTGACTGGTCTTATTTGAGAAAAATGACCCTTTTTGGAGTCTTCTTGGTCATTTCAGACTCTCTAAACATGAAACGACAAATGAGTTTAATTGCATCGGACTCATAAAACACATGATGTTAGACCCTATTTCGGGAACGAACCCCTCCTTTCTCCGATTCGTGAAAAATATGAGAATGGACTCATCACTTGATGAGCTTCGACAAGTGTTTGTTACCCTCTTTGGACTCATAAAAACGAAAAGAGGCACTCACCTTTCGAGGTAGGGAAATTACAGGAAAGGGGAATAGTTTTCCTTTGTTTATATGGAAGTACTCTACAGTCGACCTTTGAACATGGCACATGTTTGCATTTGCATATCTGAACAGTTTGGGTTTTCAGTTTGTCTTCGAGTCGATCCATTTTTGTGAGTCACCTGAATCCTTTGAGTCAATTCAAAGAATGCTTCGTTATATTCCTTGCATTACACCTGGTTCTATTCTCAGAAGTCAATACTACCAAGTCATGTGTCGTGCCGCCCAATTGTTCAAAGGTTACCTCTCTTAGAAACATAATTTGTCAATAACCTCACTTGTCCTCAAAATTCAGTCATGTATGAGTCAGTCCTATCATTCCAAATCAACTTTTATTCTCAGTTTCATGTCACTGATGTGGGAATCATCATGGCCCTCCTGTGACAAGGTCTATTCCTGTCGGCTTCAGATCATTATCCAGGGATTAGACCTAGAAACCTAGACAGTACCTTGGGCTTGCATGCCTCAATGGCAAGTTACCTTGCTTTCAACATGAGTTTACATCATTGACTCTTGATTGAAAGATCTCATCAGATGTTCAACTTCCAGTCCTTTATTCACATCCAATGATTTGTAATAAGATGCCTTGGGAATCATTGACATCAATGGTGATTTCTCTCGCACTTGTTAAGAGTTGACATCAATGACTGGTAATCAAGTGGTTTCTACCATGTTCGATGTTAAGACATTGTAATCACATGGTTATATTCATATCATTCAAATATTAGAATGAAGACCCTAAGTGATTAGGATTTTTTCATCATCATCGCTTATGCTCAAGTTGCATTTGGAGATCATTTAGAGTCATGACACGGATCTACATTGTATGTTCGGTGGTTATGTTCTATATCTGAAAATGAGAGGCATAGATATACTTTGTATATCTTGTAGCCATGACCTATCTCTTATAGTAGTCAATCATGGATCTACAGTGTATTATTGGTAGCCATGACATAGTCATCATCATAGATCTGCAGTGTATTGGTCCGCAGTTGTGGTTGAATTGGATAAAGTCAGTTACTGGTCCTCTATAAGTCTATCTTTCTTTGCCTTTGTGTCAAATGAAAAACTTGCAAAGTATTTCACCTATCACTTCCTTCTAGCTTCATACTTTGGGGGGCATTCTGTTGCACATGAAAATCTCACATTGCCTAGTCAGCGTTCAGATGACTTTCTTGTTGCCTTCCAACCTCCCAAAAAGCCTGATATGGATCACCTTAGCCATTTTTTGCCCTGACTTAGAAGGAATGGTGCTCTTTTACCTTTTCCACATAGCATCATCGACACGTCCATCAGTTGAGAAAAAAGCGTCGTTAACCCTTTGCAGTTGGAAAAATCCTAGATCGACGCTCTGTCCAATTTACCAAAAAGCGCCGATGGTAACTTAAAAGGGAAAAAAAAGAAGTTTCTAGAAGATTTCGTACGGAATCCTTCGTGGAATTAGTTCTTGCATGTCTAGGAGAGGTGGCATTCGCCTCCCTCACCTATAGGGATCTCATCCTATCCTTTTGTCAAGTCATCCTATGGATTCTTGGCCTATAAATGAAGCTTCTATGAAGAGAGTGGGGGAGGCCAGAAAAAGCATCCTTATGCTGCTAGTTTGAAGTCTAGATAGAGGAAAAGTAGAGGTAACTTGTAGCTAGAGAGGTCTTCATAGGAGTTTGTAGACATTTGTTGAGATAGAAGCTGTCAACATCAAAGCTTTTGGTTGTACTTCTTCTCATCCATTATTAATACAAAAACATTTCCCTTTCCTATATTTGATTATTGTGTTTGTGATTAAATACTATTGGACTCCTTGATCACTAGTATGGATAGTTGATTATCAAGATGCTCTCATCTTTTTGTTTGTCTTGTGATCCATCTTGCATGTATTGAATCATCTCAAGGACTTTCCAGAGAGAAGATAAACAAATCTACGGTTGAGGTATATGATGTGTCATGTTAATTAATTTGACTATTCGAGGGAAGGATATGTGGCTGTGATTTTTTGTTATGTAGTTGTGTTTTACATTACAGAGGAACAAGCAGTGTCAGCACTGGTTGAGAATTCCTAATAACAGGAATCATTTGGAATGATCCCTAAACTGATAATCTTCCTCTCCAATTCCTTTATGGTCTACGTGGCAGTGGTCCTGGTCCAAGTCATAATTTTTTTCTGCCTCAGTTACCAGTTGCAACAAGTCTGGGTAAGAGGTGTCTGTATTAAAGATGTCAGCTTCATGGTCAATTGAATGCTTATCTATAGGTTACCTTTTAGTTTGTCCTTGGGGGGACTTTGTCACAAATAGGGATGCCATGGTAATTATGTTTTACTAAATGGGATAGTGCAACAATGTGGATGGTAGAAAAAATATTACCATGTAGGATGAAGGCCAAGTTGACAAGGAGGCACTGGTGCAATGGATTCTCTAGTGTAGAGTTGTTTCTACAATCGTTCTTGTTCATGAGCGAATGAGCGCCTTTCAGGTGGGTTTTCCCTTTAACGACTAGAAATTTGAAATATCCAAGTGACATTTAGTTATTGGGGGGACACCCGCTATGACATCACCTAACATCATCTGAGCATGGGGTCCACATGTTGGTCACATCTTGGGCCATATGGGGCCTATGTGTCCCTAGGAATCCATTGGGGGTCATGGACGGGTCATCTTAGTGGGGGATTGATGTGGCATCCATTTGTCAATGAAGAAGGCCCAATGGATTGGTGAGAGTTTGTATGGTAGGGGAAACGTTTGGGGCCATTTCCAATAGGGGGAATCATATAGCATGGTGGTTTCGGGGGTCATTTTCAATAGGGAGCATCATGTAGCATTGTGGTTTCCATCTAATGGCTCGGCAGGCCATCATTAATCCCAATGCACCTTAATGAGGCATTGGAATTCTTGACCGTTGATCTAGAAACTCGTCGCCAAATATGCTTGTTGGCAGGATTTAACACCCTCTACCTAGATCTTGTTCACCACCTCTTGGTTCTTTACCTTAACTCTTGCTTATCCTTTGGAACTTTTAGTCCAACATGGGGCGCTCTTCCTCATCCCATGAAATTGAGCCTGCGATTATCATATGTGTGGTGTCTAGCACTCAGGTGCTTGTATTTGGAGCCTCTTCATCATGTCCTCTAGCTCTTGGGCACTTATCCTTTCATCTATTCCCTTTAGACCCCTTTATGGTTTCCTATGGGGTTTCCACCTCTTTTTCTATTAACTTCCTTAGGTCATAGGATTTGAGGTCCTCATTAGTACTAATAATTGAAATGATAGAAGTATTAGTAGTTTTGAGATAATTTCATGAGTTGCTATGGATGTGGGGGAAATAGTTGCATAGAAAAGGTAGCCATACTTGATGGACTACAAGAATGTTCCATTGAGAAGACCGAGTTGAATGAAAGGATATGATTGTGTAATCACGAGTATTGGAAGTTTTTTTTGATTTCATAGATAATGTGATTGTATCACACAATTTTATTATGATAATGATACATATAAGGTAAATGTGTTCATTTCCTCAAATATATTAACAACTGATAGTGCTTGAATTATTGTATGTTATAATTTTTATATCACTTCTATAACTACTATAAATGTTACATTGAAAAGATTAGATGCATGGGCACTCACAAATTGTTTGGTTGATTGAAATTCAAATTGCAGGTAGAATTGTCTTGGACATGGAAATGTGTGCAAGTCCATAATAAAGATTGTAAGATACCGTGTGCTACAACCAAACATTATGAGAAGGATCTCATTCTTGTGAAATCTTATTTATGTAGGGAATAGATTTATGAATTTCATAGTTGAAATTTTTGCTAATGATTGTTTGGTTGTTTGTGAATTTTGTCAAGAGGACATGTTGTAGGTGGATTCCCGGGTTATGGAGTCCAGTGTAAAACCATAAGGGATATATTATTACTACTTAGAAGATCCAAGCAATATGAGGATGGCCTCACGGTTAAATAAATCTAATTTCTACAAGAGATGAAATTGTGAATTCAGACTTGAATTTAGTTATTAATATTATTGTATGTTTGGTTGTTTGTGAATTGTGTCAGGAGGACACATTGCAGGAAGACCATGTGCCATGAATTGCAAGAGCCAAACATCATGACAAGGACCTCATGTTTGGGAAATCTAATTTCTGTATAAAACAAATTTGAATTTTTTATTATTGAAATTTATGAGGAGAACCTCATGTTTATGAAATATGGTTTCTGTATGAAATAGATTTGAAAATTTCTGATTGAAAATATTATGAGGTCACCTTATGGTAATTGTATGTGTTTAATATAGGCGAAATGATAGATCTCTCTAATGAGGATTGATAAAATATACTGAAAGATAGGAGAGAATGCTACCATAATAACATTGGAACTCTATGATATGCCATGATCGCCACAAGCTATGCTATGTTAAGGGTTTCTAGTGGGACACCCTAGTAGTAAGGCCCGTGAGTTGGTGCTCTCCTTATGCAATAAATACTAGGAAAATGATGGATTGCTTAAGGGAACCATGGATCGGTAAAGGGAATGCCTAAGCTTGAATGGTGAGTGATTGGAAGGAAGAGGCAACTTGAGTGAATCTAAGTGAGAGATCCATGTTATGTGCTAGATGGGATACATAAGGAATTAGAGGTATATGTAGAATATACCTTGGGTATGTCAGAGGATATGGTAAGTTGGATATTTCCCATGGTAGCCATCTGGAGCAAATATATGTTCATACAGATAAGTATTGGGCTTAATGCATACTGTATCTTGTGTCACACACACACACACATATCTTGCAGTTATGAAACTTGAATATTTTTCAATGGATCAAGTGGTTCTTAAAATGGATATCACAAGCATGTTTTTCCCTTGATGACTCTAATAGGGATTTGAAGAGACGAAGGTGTCTCAAGGTATCCCAAAGGAATGATTGAGCATTGTTGTCCAAGATAGCTAGTAGATAGACACAATGGACTTAAAGAGAAAGGCATTGCAAATACAGTTGAAAAGAAGGACATGCACCCTTACTGAAAATAAAGATAACATTGAGGATGGTGTTATTCCAAGGGGGATGGGACTGTAATATAACCCCTAGTTTGACCCTTGTAATGTATTGAATTAGATCATGTAAAATTATGCAAGTGTGCTAGTATGGATTCCTAGTTCAAAGCTCAAGGCCAAGGCCTGACTCGTGAATGGCTAGGAATGTATGATATAACTTAGTGCCAACCTTAGAACTCACCCAATTGTTACAATTTCCATTAAATGAACCAATTACTCCTTTTTTATTGTTTTATTCAATATTTGAATGCATCTATGAGGTTGGTGAGGAAAGTAATCTCATCTATTTATGGAACCATGGGATGAATATACTTCTATGAGTATTGTAAGAGTCCTCTCTTCTATGTTTAGAAATTATGTCAACTATCTTTTCTGCCATCCTCTCATCTCCTTTGGAGTCTATCATCCATTTTTCACTATGTCATTTTTAACAATAGTTGGGAAGAGGTATAGAATTCTT
This sequence comes from Pseudotsuga menziesii, assembly GCA_001517045.1. Classification (NCBI taxonomy): domain Eukaryota; kingdom Viridiplantae; phylum Streptophyta; class Pinopsida; order Pinales; family Pinaceae; genus Pseudotsuga; species Pseudotsuga menziesii. The sequence continues at coordinate 330,310 of LPNX010487994.1, read as the reverse complement.
GATTTTGTTGTTCATACCATTGTTGTTACCAATTAACATACTTTGCATTAACTAGAATTTCTAATTGGGAAATAGAGCAACAAATTTGAAGAAAAAGAGATGGTTGTAGGTGAGCATAGAGGTTGGGAAAGTAAGGGAACCTTACCCTTTGAATTTTTGCTACTATGGAATGCTTGAGAAACCATGAATTAACGCTAAATGAGGTTATTCAACAACATACAGTAGGTTGGACTCCTTCTATGCACACATTAGTAAGCATCTGGCAAGATGGATCACCCAAAGGAACTGTGGATTGGTGAAGGGGATGCCTAAGCCTATAAGGGTGTAGTGTAAGGTAGGTATTGTGAGAGATAGGGATGTGATGGTTGAGTGAGAATCCATAGCTATAAATGATAATTTAGATAAGCATCGAGAGAAAAATGGATTATGGGTTGAGAGAGAGGACTGTAGGTGTTCCCTTTTCCCTGGTGGCCTCATAATTCAGCTTGGGGGTGCCCTCTCAGCAAAAATAGTATATGTTAGACAAAGTGCCTATGGTTGGTTGGATATTTGTTTAAACATAAGTACATGCTCTATATTTGAATGTGCAATGATTTTATTTTATGCATGTGATGAATATGTTGTATAATAATGCATGATGATGTGTGTGCGTGTGTGTGTGGATAGAGATTATTTCTGTTGTGTTTTTATTTATGGATATGCATACACATTTTATTGTTTATGAACTTAGTATGCCCATTGGGTAAAATTTATAGGCCTAAAATTCATAAATATTCCCTTCCATTGGTTGGAATGATGGATGGGGAGGTGACAATAGACTAGCAATCATGACAAAAAATATGATCATAATCATCCCAATCTTCATGATATTGGTGATGGGCACTTGGAAGGTGGAAAATAATATCACCCCTTGATAATAATATATGGAAAATATGTTTTTTGACCAATTTCAATTGTTTCAATATGTTTCTATTATGATATTAATTATATTTGTAATTATTACAAAGACAAGACCACCAATGTTTAGAATTCCACATGCTACAATTTGTAGTAGAGATGGTGAGGGTGATTAAAGTGAAGGTGGTATTATGGAAGAAAATGACCCTAACAATATTGAGAATGAAGGTATAAATAGTTTGATCCATTACACATTTGTTTCCATGGATTAGAATGCACCCACAGATGATATCTATGAAGATATTCAAATGTACCTCTTATTAATAAGGCACAAAAAACCTTATACAAAGTCTCAAAGACAAGTCTTCTCTCTGCATTTTTGATACGCAACAACTTGAAGGAAATGGATGATATTCCAAAGACAAGAATGACACAAGTGTCAATGTATGCAATATTTTCTTGTATATAATTATAATTGTTTGTGACCTTTTTTGTGATTGTAATGTAGAGGCCCTTAATTTTGATTTTCTAGTATATTAATTTGTTTTTTCTTGTATATTGTTGGGTGTTTTTTTCTACCACCATCAAATACTTTACCTCACACATATAGAGAAATGTGATGATAATTTTGAAAGCTATAGGAATGTAGTATAGCACAATTGATGCATGTCCTAATCACCATATTATATATTATGGACACCATGCATAAACAAATGAATGCCCTAAATATGGAATTATTATATGTAATATCTTAAGCCCTTAATGATGACACGATACCCCATATAGTGTGGCGCATAACCCCCTATATTGTGGTGCTTTACATATTACTTATGTCAGCTTGGGTATATTAGTGGGTCTATTAGTTGTTATTGTACACCTTTGTCTTCTACATATAGGAAGGAGATATTCTCATTTTAGTCATAATTTTATCTTATCTTGTCTTGTGTACTTAGTACATTGTGTAAGAAGGTTCCTCCATCGAAGATGACTTATTTTTATCTCTATTATTCATTTTTAAGGTAGGGATTACTCTTATTGTCTATTTCTACTCTTTTTATGCTATTTTTGGGACTTGGTTACACAACATTTGGTATCATAGCTCTTTCCTCGGGACTGGCTTCTACAAAACAAGTCAAATTGTAATTTTTGCTACAATTTTTTTCATACAAGGATTTAGAGATAGAGATTAAAACCCACTTCTACAACAAGTCGAACTATATCTAGTCCAAAATTTAGATCTCGATCCGTTATAGTTTCAGAGATAAATGCGGAGGAATTTAGGGTTTTTTACTAGTCCAAAACCTAGTCCAAAACATATGTTATAGGGAAAAAGGTCATATATGTGGAATCCGAGATCCAAATTGAGTGAGACAAGTTGCATCCAAAAGAAGACATACGAGGGTATCTGTGGTATAAGTTTTAACTACATAAACCAAATATTTTACACGTGTAATATAGTTCAAGTTTTCTCTTCTAGATAGGCCAAAAATAAGAAGTGTTGGGATATTTGAAATAACTTTGTGTTGGAACATCCAAATTAGGTAAGACCTGCAAATTTGGAAAGAGGACACATCAGGGTAAAACAAGCCGAAATTTTAGATCTAGAGGATTCGAAATTCAATTTTACATAAGTTACAAGTTGACCCAAAAACAATCTTCAAATCATGGTTTCAAAAAGGTACATCATTTTGCATTTGAATAACTTTGAGTAGAAGGATATATTTGTGGTAAACCATAGGGTGTGGTATATATTTATTGTTTAAAATGGCACCAAAAGGAAGTGGAAATAATCACTCTCCACTCAAACCCCCAGTTGATTCATCCACGACATGTGATGAAATGGAAGACATATCTTTTAGAGTGTCCAAGTTGGAAGATATGATTAAAGGAAATGTGAAAATTGATGGCTTAGTTAAATTGGAAAATAAGATGGCTAGTGATCTCAAAGGGATGGATACTAAAGAGGATCTCAAAGGGATGGCTAGAGAATATGATCTTTAAGACTTGAATAAATTAATGAAGGATATAAAACATAGCTTTATTCCTCATGTAGGGGATAAGGAGGAAAAAGAGGACTTATTCTAGTCACGTCTGGAGAAAACTGAAAAACAATTAGAGAGCAGGAAGTTGTAGTCCTCAAAAGTTGATGATTCACTACAACTTCATGGGTTCAATTCAAGTCCAAGGAAATAATTTATCCCCAAGATTGACATGAGAAAGTTTGATTGCAAGGATCCAATCACGTGGATTTTTCAGATGGAGCAATTCTTTGATCTACACCAGGTTCCCACTTTGCAAAAGCTAACTATTGCATCCTTATATTTGGAACCTGATCAATTTGTATGGTACCAATGGCTTTGTGACCGTAAAAAGGACTCTATTATCTTTTGGTCTATATTCATAGAAGAATTGATTAAGCATTATGTGGATATAAATATAAACACCTTCTTTATCCAGTTGGTAAATCTCAAACAAAAAGGTCCAGTTATAGAGCACATCAAGCAATTTCAACAGCTAAGTCTCAGAGTGAAGAATATTTCAGAAGGTAATTTGTTAGATCTCTTTATTGGAACCTTGAAAGATAACATTCAATGTGAGGTGTGTCTCTTTGAACCATCATCCCTAGAGAAGGATTTAATGATGGCAAGGAAGGTTGAAAGAAAAAATATGGCCATGACTACTAGAAAGGCCTTCTCCAACCCATACAAAGAAAATAATGTTCCCTCTTCTAAACCACCACAAAGTTTGACTCCCCACCAACTAGAGGAAATAAGAGAAAAATGATTATGATTTAATTGTGACAACAAGTATAGTAAGGGACATAAGTGCAGTGATAAGAAATTATTCTACATAGATTGTGAAGAGGAAAAACTAAAAGAAGAGGAAGCATCTCAAGAAGAGGTGACTTCAGAATAAATAGAAGAGGATACTTCAAAAGAAATTACTCCTACCATATCTTGTCATGCATTAGTTGGAATTAGCACTCCTCAAACTCTCAAGATCGAGGGATACATAAAAAAGAAGAAGATAATAGTGTTGATTGATTCCTATAGTACCCATAATTTCATTCACTGTAAATTAGCCAAAGTTCTTAATTTCTTTGTATATCTAGCACCAGAGTTTCAAGTAATGATTGCAGATGGAGGAACTATAAGTTTCTTAGGGAAATGCCATATATCAATATGTCTATGGGGGAATATGTATTTAATAGTCCAATTATTTCTATCCCAATGGGTGGTGTTGATGTTGTCTTAGGTGTCCAATGGTTACAATCATTGGGAACGATGGCTTTTAATTTTGAAAAAAAATTCATGAAATTTTCATGGGAAGGAAAATAATATGAGTTAAAAATGGTATCATAGGGAAACCAAGCAAGTTGATAAGCTCAAATGGTATGAAAAAGTTGTTAAAAAAGGGACATCAAGTTGTAGTTGCACAATTACGCTCATTATATGTTCAAACCTCAAAACTCCCTATCTACCCAGATCTCCAAAGGGTCATTAATAAGCATTCCAAGATATTTGAAGATATTCCCAAAGGTGTTCCACCTATTCGAGACTTTGATCATGCTATCCACTTAATTCCAGGCAGTGTTCCTCCTAACATCAGACCTTACCAATATCCCTATAGCCAGAAGAGTGAAATTGAGCATATGGTTGTTGAAATGTTAGAGGTGGGAATAATTAGGCCTAGCCAAAGTTCTTACTCTGCACCAGTGGTAATGGTACCCAAGCCAGATGGATCATGGTGTATGAGTCCTAATTATAGAGAGCTAAACATGATCACCATTAAAGATAAGTTTCCCATTCTTGCCATTGAGGAATTGTTAGATGAATTACATGGAGAAGTTGTCTTCACAAAGTTGCATCTTCGTTGTGGGTATCATCAGATTCGAATGAAGGATGAAGACATCCCCAAAACAACATTCATAACTCATGAAGGCCACTATGAATTTTTGGTCATGCCATTTGGTCTCACAAATGCGCTTTACACATTTCAAGCTTTGATGAATTCTATTTTCAAGTCTTTCATTAGAAAATTTGTGTTGGTATTCTTTGATGATATACTAATATATAACAAGTCTTATGATGAACATGTTCAACATGTTGACAGGGTACTACAACTACTAAAGGAGCAAGAACTGTATGCAAAACCCTCAAAATTTTTCTTTGGGATAAAGGAGGTAGAGTATTTGGGTCATATTATATCTCATGAAGGTTTCAAGGTAGACCCTAACAAAATTAAATCCATGATGGACTAGCCGATTCCCAAAACCCTGAAGAATATTTGAGGATTATTAGGCCTTACAGGATACTGCCGCAAGTTTGTTCGAAACTATGGAAGAATAACAACTTTTGTAACAAAGTTACTAAAGAAAGATGCGTTTTCTTGTGCTCCAGATGTTGGCTCAAGCTTTTCAACAACTCAAAGAGGCCATGTGTAAATATCTTGTTTTGGAGACACCATACTTCACAAAAACCTTTATTATGGAATGTGATGCTTCAGGAAATGGAATTGGAAATATACTAATGCAAGAAGGACACCCTCTTTCCTTCACAAGTCATCCAATCAAGGTAAAGAACTTACAAAAGCCCATTTATGAGAAGGAAATGTTGGTGATACTACATTCCTTGAAGAAATGGAGCCCCTACCTTATAGGGAGACATTTAAAAGTTAAAAATGATCATGATAGGCTTAAATACTTCTTGGAACAAAGGCTCTCTTCTGAAGAGCAACAAAAATGGGTGACAAAGATGTTGGGATATGATTTTGAAATGATCTACAAAAAGGGGAAGCAAAATGTTGTCACAAATGCACTTTCCAGGAAAGATGAGGATGTTGAAGCATTACTCTATGTTATCTCGATCATCCAACCAGATTGGATAGCCGAAGGAAGGGACAAATGGAAAAATGAGGAAGAAATATGGACATTTATTCAAAAGATGCAACAAGATCCCAGTGGCTCTAATACATTTAGGTGGAAAGATGACTTCCTATGGTACAAGGATCACTTATATATTGGTAAGAGTTCCAAGCTCAAGCAAAAGGCACTTTTTGAATTCTAATCCTCACCGATAGGAGGATACTCAGGTTTCTTAAAAACCTACCATAGGGTAAAGAGAGATTTTTTTGGGATGGTCTTAAAACTTATGTTCAAAAAATTGTGACAGAATGTTTGGTTTTCCAACAAAATAAAGTGGAATTAATTAAGACCCCTAGTCTCCTACAACCACTTTCCATTCCAAGCCAAAGGTGGACAAAGGTCTCGATGGATTTTATCATCATGGTGGTTGTTGATAGACTTACAAAATAAACACACTTTTGTGCACTATCTCACCCGTTCAAAGCAAGCACGGTCACCAATTATTTTATGGAGATAGTCTAAAAACTACATGGTACTCCAAATATTATAGTAAGTGACAGGGATCCCATTTTCACTAGAAATTTTTGGACCAAATTATTTTCTTGTTTGGGTACGCAGCTGGCTCATAACTCATCTTAGCATCCTCAATCTCATGGATAGACATAGATCATAAACAAATTTTTGGAAGGGTATCTTTGATGTTTTGTAGTTGATAAGAAAACACAATGGATCAAGTGGTTACCCTTGGCAGAATGGTGGTATAACAATTCCTTCCATACATTAGCAAAAATGAACCCATTTATGGCACTTTATGGCTATCATCCACCATCCATCACATCTTCACTAAGAGACTCCTCTAAGGTTCAAGCAGTGGAAGACCAAATGAAGCATCAACACCAAGTTCTTCAACTCTTAAAGGAAAACCTCCCATCTAGCACAAAATCGAATGAAACAACAAGCAGATCAACACCGCAATGAACGAAGCTTTAATGTGGGGGATTGGGTGTTTTTAAGACTACAACCATACAAACAGACGTCCCTGAATAACACCAAGAAGGATAATAAATTATCACCTGAATACTATGGTCCCTAGAAGGTGTTACAAAATATTGGTAGTATGGCCTACAATTTGAAACTACCTGCATCTTCATGAGTCCATCCAGTTTTCCAAGTTTCCTGTTTAAAGAAGGTAATCGATGACGAGCTAACAATTCAAACGATATTACCAGAACTTGATGGGGAAGGATAAATTATCTTGGATCCTGAAGAAATCATTGAAATAAGAACTAGACAACTTTGAAATCGATCAATTCCAGAGTATCTCATTAAATGGAAGAACTTACCCGCATAAGATTCAACATGGGAATATGAGTCCTTTATACATCAACATCTAGAACTACTTCAGCGTTTAGGACAATAGTTTTTGAAGGGGAGGGCCATGTTAATCCCTTAATGATGGCACATTACCCATATAGTGTGGCACATTACCCCCTATATTGTGGTGCATTACATATTATTTATGTTGGCTTGGGTCTATTAGTGGGTCTATTAGTTATTATTGTACACCTTTGTATCCTATATATAGGAGGAAATATTCTCATTTTAGTCATTATTGTATCTTATCTTGTCTTGTGTACTTAGTACATTGAGTAAGGAGGTTCCTCCCTTGAAAAGGATTTATATTTATCTCTATTCTTCATTGTTAAGGCATGAATTACTCTCTTATTCTCCATTTCTTCTCTTTTTATGTTATTTCTGGGACTTGGTTGCATAATATAATATTGATTATGTAACAAATAAGGTACCCCACAAATTTCTTCATCATATCCCCATAGTTACATGTTTCTAATGATTGCTTATGTGCAAAAACATAATACAATTTATGGACTAACATGCACGATATACAAGTGAAGATGGTGTCATGTGAATCCTTGGATATGGTTCTACATTTAGAGACATTGATGAAAGATGGTAGTTTAAAAACAAAACTTGTAATGTTAGACTTTCAATGGTAGCTGATGGTGTCAATCCATTTGGAGAACTCAAAACTAGATACTCTGTTTGGGAAATTTTTGTTATAAACTATTTTTTTTGGTAAGTACCCATGGGGGATTTGAACTTGTGACCTTCCATTTACAACTTCTCATCTCAATTACTTATTACCAATTGATCTAACCCCCGTGGGAATTTTTGTTATAAACTATAACCTTCCTCCTTGAATGTCAATAAAGAGGGAGACATCATGATGGCATTAATTGTTCTAGCTATTTATTTTTAATATCGTTAGCAACATATAACCAATTGATTTTTTGTTTTACATTTTGCATGTACAAGGACTTGGTTATGTATATTTTCAAATAAATACGTAAGCACCATGTTATAAATATAGATGCATATATTTAGCCTCATATAGATGAAGTTTTGAAATCGTGGGTTGGCATCAATATGTATGATATCTACGAACCAATAGGTCAAAAACAATTTCAATTCCATGGAATACTTACATGGACAACTCATGATGTGTCAATGCTTACACATTTGTCCTATATAAATATGTAGTGTAACTCTATATATAGTTTATTACTCAAGTTTTTTTGAATTATTTTGGAATTATATTAACATTATTCTATAAATTGTAGGGATTCAAAAAAAGGGTAAATATGCATGTCCTTTATGTGGACCAAGAACAATATCTATACTTTCAAGAAGTTTAGAAAGGAGGTGTAGAACAAGGTCATGCATTTCTTCCCTATGGACAAATATAGGTATTGAATTACAGAAGAAAAAAATCAAAATATTTAATGGGAAGGAAGAGAGTGGGGAAAAAACATGGAGAATGATGCCTCAACTATGGAAAGATGCATTTGAGAAGATTCATGGTAAGCAATTAGTTTTAGTTATGTCCATATCTATCGCTTGTATTGTTTTTATATTTTTATATTTACTTTGGTAAAAAATATTCTTTCATTGATGCTTCTCAAAGGTTATCTAGGTGAGATTCCATGAGGTTTGAAACGATACTCTATTCAATTCAGCTAGTTTCCATACTACAAGCACTTCCAAGTAGCTCATTGGTTTGACACAATGCATATTGGAAATAATGTCACATAATGCTTATGGAAACTTATAGATGGGAGGATAACATTGACAAAATTGTTAAAGTTATTAGTGACAATGACGAATCTAATGTAATGCAACATTTGACTCATTTCTATAGTGATAGAAATATAACCAATCTTCCATGGTTATTAACATAGTAAAAGAGTGACATTGTAAACGTAGTTATATGAAAGATCAAAATCTCCACTAGTTTTCCTTTAAATATAAATAATGTAGTGACAATCAAGGTGATTCTGGTGGGGCTAATACTCACGATTGGAAAACCTTTTTTTAAGGTTTGAAATTTTATAATATTTGTCATCTTATGATATATACATTATTTGTTAGTAATACATGTTCATTTCTAATCAAATTTAAATGATAACGCTTCATTCCTTGTTGCAATATGTTCTACCTCTAGCTTTCCCAAACAACTTTGACAGTAACATAAAGCAAGTTATATATGATCTCGACAAGTACATGAGGTATGCAACAAGTTATAATTGAAATGGTCGACTTTGTTAGTATTTGCAATGATTTCCTTATATATTTAATGTTCACATGTCTAATTTATTTTCACTTGTAAGTGGTTGTCATATAAAGAAATCCATAAATAAAATATCAAGTATTGAAAGAGAGAAATTTCCCGTCTAATGTGAAATGCAAAACTATCTATCTCCAAATTGTTTCAATGCATAGGAATACTAGCTCATACACCTAGTCGAGGAGATTGAAATATGTGTACTCATACACAAAAGGTCAATGTGGTTGGTGAAGTGTCACTTGAAGGCATTGAAGGCTTTTGTTAGACAAAGGTCACATCCATAGGGCTCAATGTTTGAAGGCTATATGGTATATCAAAACTATGTATTTTAGTGAGTATTTTCCCTAAGTAGTGGGTGATATCATTGTGCCTCTCCTTGGGATTTCAATTGAACCTACAAATTTAAAGGGGAGTTGTTGTTGGAGAAAGGTAGATGAAGAAGAGTGAAAGGTAGTATATTTTATTATATTTATTATCTTCATTCATATTTTTTGAAGCTTGGTTGGTTCACTAAATCCATTTTTTTCTTTCATCTAGGTAGTGGAGAGTGGGATGCAATCTATTTATAGATTGCAAATAATCTTGAATGGATGAAGATATGAATAAAATGACGAAAAATGAGTTTACCATATCTTATTATGGACTATGGTGGTAGAGTTGATTATAAGATCTTATTTGGATAACGATACAAATCTGACGTAAATGGAAATTGATCTAGCTTATGGTGCAAAAGATAGAAATGTAAGCATTATTTTGCTTTGAATTTTACGTTTCAAATCCCATTTTTGTGTTGTTTTTGTACCTCAAATTATCTTATACATATAGTTATTCATTTGTGAAAATGTATTTATAACATTTTGAGCATGTAGGTGAAACATCATCAAGCTATGTGGTGTAATGGCATAAAATATTGCACCAAATAATTAGATGATAATATGAAAACGGATACCGGCAATTTTTGGGTTACTAATAATTCCCATAGGGATGACATACATTCACTCATATTTGATTTGAAGTGCTATGGCTATTTGGAAGATATGTTGGAGATATAAAATCCTTCAAAGTGTTTCTCTTTAAGGTTAGGTGGTATGTACTATTGCTACAAGGTGATGAAAGGATTGTTATTGATCATGGCAATAGATTTACCATGATTAATAGTGACTAGCTATGATCTGAATATAGATCCCTATGCACTTCCAACTCAATGTGAGCATGTATTTTATTCACAGGTACTAGGTAGAGCATGTTGGTCATTTTTAATTAGATTTGATCCAAAAGGAGTACTTGTAAAGTATATTTTTTTGTGAAGAAGGAGAAGATGCAGGGGAGGAGGAAGAAGTGTATTTAGATGAAGAGACAATCATTTCCTCACATCATATGCCTCTTGTTGATGATGGTGATTGTATCGATGATGAATTAGTGATAGATATCCTAGATGTTGTTATGGACAATCCTTGCAATGATTTTGAAGGGTTGGACACAAATGTTGATTTTGATGAGTCAAATATTGAATTGAATGAAGTGCAATATCAAACTAAAAATGGATATGTAATAGATCTTATTTGATAAAGTTATCAAATGATTCAAATTGAGTATTGTTCTGATTTCCCTTCTTGATTCAAATCTTGACGGTGAATTGATTCTCACATGCTATGTGATTTGGATGGCTAGTTGACATTAGATAATTTGCCTGGATAGTTCACAATAGATAAGAATTAAAATATTAACATTTTCCCCTCATGCCACTAACAAGATACACATACTTTTAAGTGTCAATCCTAACCTACAAACCTAAGTCACTTAAGATACTAACCTAATATATGTAATCCACATAAGGAACTAACCTAAGCCATCTAATCCAGACCCATAACCACCTAACCTAATGTACTTATGCGCACACCAAAGACATGCACATGACATGTGCACCTTATATTTTCTCTCCCCTCCATTAATAATCATGAGATTGCATAGTTTCTCATGCACTCATGTGCAAACCCACATTTTACCTATGAAAAACTAAGTATATTCATATTTATTATCAAAGGAAACCTCCAATGGTTCAAAATCTAATATTGCACTTCACGTTGAAATTATTACATATTTAGGCTAGTGTTCACTGGACCATATCTTTAACCCAACATAAGATTCATTGAGGACAATATGAGCATGATGCCATTCTGACCAAAAAAATTATCAAACAAATTTATTATCTTCAGAATTACAATTAAATAATCTCAAACAAAGCCATAAAACACCCTACAAGTGAGAAAGGATGTTTAAATGAGCTTGAGTCACAACAAGTATTAAATGTGCATGAAATTAATAGTCCTTAGTAATGCCATGAGTGGAATGTATTTAATTTAACCCTTAACCAATATTCATGTATTTACTTGTTGCTTCCTCTTAATGTCTCTACATATCTTCACCTTGATAGTGGCTTGGAGGAAAATAATAATGCTCAAATGATTTTGGGTAAAAATATAATAAATAATTAAAAGTGACATTTTAAACTTTTGAAAACTAACAATCACATAATAAATAAAATCACCAAAGTGCCACAACTTAAGAAAAACTCAAGTGAGAAAGGGAGACCACCACCTGATGTACAATTTAAAACACCTAGCTTATAGAAGTTGTGAACTCCTAGGGATCATAAACACTATATATCTCCTAGTAATAAGTACTTATCCCTCTTATCTTTTCCTTATGAATGTTTATTTTACAAACGCAACTTTAATAAAATGGAAAGAGCCCAAACAAAGAAACATTAATATAATTCTATGTTTACCATCATAACCAAATTTTATGTTGTTTCCCCTTGTAAATTATGTAAACATTCACCCAATGCTTCCATAAGATGTCCATGAACCACACTAATTAATGTTAATTTATGCAAATAAATATGCTTAGCATTGTTTTATATCTTCTTCATTCTATAAACATGATAATCTATGCAAATAAATATGCTTAGCATTGTTTTATATCTTCTTCATTCTATAAACATGATGCATTATTTTGTTCACCCATAATGAACTTACTTGAAATATAATTCTTTCAATGACTCTTTGGTAATGTCAAAAAGTTGTGAGAGTTAATATATGAGAGGGAAACACATATGGATCATATTATTCATTATCTAAATAATAATTATGTTGGAGGACTATAGGCTAGAGGCATAATCCTATTTCTAATCCAATTTGCATTACTATGTGAAGAAAAAAACCAAATATTAAAGTATTAAAAAATCCAAGGTTTAATTAGTTAAAAAAGGTCAAACATAAGAGACATTGCGACATAAAAACCATAGTATCGATGCTTATTTAGTATATACCAAATGTTTAATTACCGTTGATACTATGGTTTCTGTGTCACTTATTCGACATTGTAGTAATCAATATTTTTTGGTTAAAAAGAATTGGATTAGGGTGAAAGGCAATATAGGGTGGGAGTTATATGGGCCAGGAACTATATGGATGGTGATGTTGTGAGTTTGTAAGGGTTATTGGTTAGATGAATTAATGTTTATATGGGTTAGGGATCAGGGTTTTAAAAGGACATTATTAATGTAATTAATAAGGTTTTATGGTTGGGATATAGACTTTAGGGGTTATATGAGTTGGGGTTATGTCACTTAGTGGGTATAAATGTTAAAAATAAGATATTGGTTTTAAGGACTTAGGGCTTAGATGGATTATAAGGGATATGTAATACGTGTAAGGTATTAGAGGTTATGAGAATTGGAAGGGTTAAGGTTTGTAAAGCTTAAATATAGTTTAAAGGTTATGGGAGTTTATAAAAATAGGAGCTAAGGCTAGTGATTATGAGTTAAGTGATAGGAATTATAGGGATTATAAGGGATATGTAATACGTGTAAGGTATTAGAGGTTATGAGAGTTGGAAGGGTTAAGGTTTGTAAAGCTTAAATATAGTTTAAAGGTTATGTGAGTTTATAAAAATAAGAGCTAAGGCCAATGATTATGAGTTAAGTGATAGGAATTATACGGATTTGGGTTAAGGTTTTCAAGGATTACATATTATAGTGATTATGAACTAAGTGATACAAAGATAGTGATATCCTTGTTCTCTCTCCCTCTCTTTGTCTCAATCCTATAGACAAATTTATTCTAAAGGACATTAAAACACATTGTCATCATCATTATATTGTTTATATGGTTAACATGTTACAATGGTCATATTCGAAAAGTTATATGGACAAGGGGTTACGATTTATCATTCATGATACATTAGAGGTTATATAGGTTATAAGGTTTAGTATTTACAGACAATAGGGGTTATAAGCTAATTTAGGTTTGCGGTAATACACGATATGGATTAGACATGACAAGTTATTTTAGGGAAAATATGTGATAAGTTATACAGGTTAAGGATTTTACAGGTTAGGTGATAGGGTTTTAGTGTTTTGGAATTATTGGTGTTAATGCTTAGGAGTAAAAAGAATTATAATGGTTTTGTTTTATTAGTATTAAGTTTTATGAGTTATAGGATTTAAATATTATAGGTTAAGGGTTAGGTTAATATATGATGGATTAAGGATTAAAGTGGTTATGGGGTTTAAATAGTATGCATGATAATGGTTAGGTTTTAAGGTTAATAGAGTTGAAGTGTTAAGAGTTATAAATAATCCTAGTGCATAACTCCTTGACCCCTAAACCCTTGACCCCCTAACCCCTAATGCCCCTAAACCCTAAACTCCTAAACCCCTTTACCCCTACCCCTTTAACCCCTAACCCATAATCCCTTAGCCCATTTTACCCCTAATCTCTTAACCTCCTAACCTCTTAAACTATTAACCTCCTAACCCCTTCTTAAGCCCTTTGGCCTATCTAAAATTTAAGGTTCATAAGGATTAGGGTTATAAAGTAGAGGTACTAAATAAGTGTTAGTTGTTATGATTTAATCATGTTTAACATTAGTAAATGTTAAAGGGATTAGGGGTATAACTTTTTTAATTTAAAGAAAATAATTGTAATATATATGTGTGATGGATGATAGGGATTTATAGTTCAAGGTTAAAGTGGTAATTTAAACACCTTAACCTATAGTGGCTATAATGTTTTGTCTATTTATGATTTATTGGTAAGGCATGATAGGGGTTAAGGGCTATAGGGATTAGGTGTATGGGTTATATAATGTTAAGGTTTAAAATCATTTTGATTAATTGGTTATGAATTAGGCTGTCTCGTATGTAGCAAAAATTCTAGTTCAAACGAAAGGAATAAATTAATTCCCCATAAATACCCTCCCGAGTTCTGATAGAACCAACATGCTGACCACCCGAAAGAAGTTAGTTGAGTTTCACCCAAGGATTTAAGGCTTAGAGGTTATAAGGGAAAGAGGCTGAGGTTTATATGTGTTAAAATTATAGATGTTACATGCAAAAGGATTATATGAATTAATTACTGTTAGTGATGTTAAGGGTTATTATGATGACTATGATGATGAAATCGATGCCAATGATGATGACGATGATTGCATAGGGCTAAAATCGCATTCCAGACAAAATGACACTCGAGCGGGCACTATCTAAACAACATTGAACATTGCCCATGTACTCCCATATTTTCATGAATTATCCAAGAATAATCAAATTATGTGCATGCATTGAACCTGTGGATTTTCCCCACGCATTGACCTTGAGCCTATGCCCTAGTTGGTTGAATATATATATCAAGAGACAAGCCCAAGTTTTGGTCCATGGGGAGATAAATCAGGACACAAGCCCAATCCTGCTCAGCTTGTGCCTACACATTGAGTAGATAGAGGAGACAAGCCTGAGCCCACTTGTTCTACGCATAGGAATTGAGGAGATAGAGGAGACAAGCCCAAGGATAAAGTACCCAAGAGGATATATATAAGAGATAGCCGTGGGAAGGAGGTCAACAAAGCAGGGGACCACAATGCCTCTGAAATCAATGAGTTATAAATCTATTCTTACTTTGCTTATGTTCATTTTCTCAAAGGGTTGTATTTTAGTGGTAGATCCTATTTATTTGTTAACTTCTTAGTTCTTACTTGATTTGATATTGGCATAAAATTGTCTCATCCATCTATACCTTGCAATTTCAATAGGTCATTGTCCCTAAACCTTGGTTTGTTTTGGGTCTCTATTTCATTTCCCTATACACATTAAACCCAACACTTTTCTTAGGCTAAATGTGTTTTTGATTTTTTTCACTATAAATTTGGTTTAGGTCCTTCCCTTTTAGGAATTAGGTCCAAATTCTAATATGCGTGCAAGTATTATTTGATGCTCTCTTCTACCTACATGATCCTACTAACTATGATTAAAACATAAATGATTAACCTTGTTTATGTTGATGTATTTGTAGCTTTGGAATGTATTCACTTCTATATTTCATGTATTGTACCCCGATGTTTATTCTGGGAAGTATCTATAATGTAAACAAGTCATGTGAAGTCATTGTGGGTAACCCTCCTATTGTTCAAGGGTTAAAGTCCCCGCAGTTATGGGGCCCTAGGGTTATTAGACTATCCTAGAGAAGTCGGCCCTATGTGAGTTATTGTAAGTCAGGGAAATAGTCCCCACCGTTGTGTTAAGGATAACCCTCCTTGTTGATCGAAGGGGCAAATTCCCCACAAGTTGTGGGGCACTAGGGTTATTAGACTCTCCTAGAGATGTCGGCTCTAGTAAGTAATTGTTAAGTGAGGCTGACATGATGGAGTGGACATTAAGTGAATGAAAGAATATAAATAGAGAGTGATCCTCTCTATTTATAACACACACACTCACTCACTGGGGCGCATGAGTGAGAGAGAAGAAGTTGCTGGGACAAGAGAGAGAGAGACTACTGCTGTCGGGAGATCATCTTACTATTTTTGGGGTTTTGCTTTTGGTGCTGATTCTATATCTCAGGAAGTTGCGAGGTTTTCTCCTTTATGGTTTCCCCAATGAAAATATTTGTGTTCATTGTCACTTGTGTTTTATTGATGTGCATGTTATTCTCTTAGATAAGATCCTAAGATCATAATGCTAGCTTGAATGATAAAAATCTAACATGGTATAAGAGCTAACCTGAGAAGAAGACATTGTGCAACTGTAGAAGCTAGGAATTCTTACTTTTTGGTTCTCTCTCTACAATTCATTAGCAAAAGTATACTAGGATGACTCTCCATTGAAGGTCGCATCTTTCTATAGAAGCGGAATTTGATTCCGGGCATTTTCAGTTTTTGGTGCGGGAAATTAGGGCTTTTTACAGAAGAGGAATTTTTGAGTGAGCCCGGCATAGGATTTCTCTCCTCATCAAAATCTAAGTTTAGAGACCTGGGTTGAGATTTTTGCTTGGGTGAAACTCCAAGAAAGTCAAACCCTAGTTTGACCTTGAGCCGAAAAAAACCCTAAAATACTAAAATTGATAAGTTTTGGTACATTCGCTATATCTCGGGTTTGGAGAAGGCTTAGGAGCTAAAACTTTCAGAGGTTGAATATAAAATCTGGATGTACATTGTATCCAATTTTCAGCCACAAATTAGCTATATTCGAGGAGATATGATTCCTCCAAGTTAGGGTTCTAGCCTCTTCCAGGATTCATCCCTAAACAGGACACCTGGGGAGAATTGCTATATCTCAAGCTATAGAGGTCCAAATGAAATTTATCAAGATGTTCTAGAAATGTCACAAACTTTAATTTTTGTGGTAGAAGTTTTAGACCTTGAATATTAAACAATGACATGTGGCAGTCCATACAACTTCGCTATGTTGAACAATTCTGAAACAGGTCACCTTGGGAAAATGATCATAAGTCCCAATTGGTGAACCCAATTCTGATGAAACCTGTGGTTTTGGAACAAGGACAGGAGAGGCTACCTTAGTACAAAGTCTGAGACACATAGGAGTAGTAATTGTGGATATATCGCATAAACAGTACCTGACATTTCTGCAGAATAAATTGGAAAATTGGGGCTTCTTGTTCCGGGAGCTTCCCTCCATTGTTTTCAGAAAAGGAGTACATTGGAAAACTCACCTTGAAGAGGTCTATCTTTCTATCCCATCAGATCTGAAATATTCCAAGTTTAAAAATTAGGGTTTCTCCGACAAACCCTAGATCAACCAGCTCCGGAACCAGGACGGACACCTCAAATCGGTAAGATCTAATCTTTTGCTATTTTCATTTAAGGTTCTCATTTCCAAGTGATCTATCACATCAGCTTGATGATAAGCTTGGTGAATCTGACAACTTCCAAGCATGGAAGTATATGATCTCTCTGAAGAAAATGAATTGGACACCTACATAAGTAGAGAGGTTCTAGTTCCAGAGGGAGATGAGGCTAAAAGCCTTACACCAGAAGAACTTGGTCAAGGCCAATAAGATCATTGCTGATTCAATCATGGATCACCTTATACCACAAGTGTCTTCCCTAAAGACACCGAAAGAGATGCTTGATTCCTTAACCAAGCTATTTGAAGGGAAGAACATAAATCAGAAAATGACTTTGAGAAAACAGTTGAAGAATGTGAAGAGCCAGAATGCAGAGACCATATAGTCATACTTTATGGGGGTCTCTCAAATCAAAGAACAACTTGTAGCAGTAGAAGAAGAAGTGGAGAATGCAGAAGTGGTGATAGCCACCTTGAATGGCCTCTTAGGATCATGGAATTCATTCATGCGAGGAATGTGTGCCAGAAGGAAGTGATTACTTTCAATAGACTTTGGGAAGAAGAAGACGCTCGACTCATAATAAGAGAAGAGAAGATGGGAGCAACTAAAGATCAAGCTCTCAAAGAAGATCCCTCAAGCAATGAGGAATATGAAGAACTCAACTCTTGAAGAACCTCTTATCCACCTTAGCATTTGGATGAGAAACAATGCTATTATGAATGAAGAATATGATGAAGCTGAAGGCTCAAGAAGGAATCTACCCACGAAACAAATAAAGATAAGTATTCAATTGACATTCCATGATATTGTTTTGTTATGCATTTGTTTATATTCAGTTGATGTATTATGCATGATAGAATGTTTGCATTAATGACAATATACTACTAATATGCATGTGATGGGTAAGTAGCTCATGGTGCTATACAACTCTCCATTGCTACTTATCTAGAATGAAACCTCTTTGCTGGCATATTGGATTAGTGCACAATCTCAATGTTGTCCTAATAGAGACGTAAGGCATCTAGAAAAGTTTCCGTGAGATATGGATGAATGTTGTATTGGCTTAAATAGTTGCATGATCATATATTCATGCATACGAATTTGCCATTATGAATATGCCTTCTGAAATGTTTGTAACCATACAAATGCATTTGACTTGTAGGAAAGATCGCGTACAATCACCTACAAGCAAAGAAGGATGAGACTTGTTCCAAAGAACAAGTGACGACAGTTCAAGGAAGAATCCAAGATGAAGAATAATATGACGAATGCAGCGACATCATTGATGCAGAACCTTCCAGCTCTGAAGAAGTAACCAAGAAGAAAGGGAAGACCAGTTCAAGAAGAATGATGTGCAGGATGTAGTAGCGATATGTGAAGGGAAGTTCGTACTTCCATCATGCAGTAGATGGAAACATCATGGGATACAAGGCAAGATTCATAGCTTGAGGCTTCTCACAAAAAGAAGGCATAGACTACGAAGAGGCATTTGCAGCCAGTGGGAGTTGAGACACATGACAGGAAGAATCATGTGTGCAAATGAAAGAAGGCCTTATACGAGCTCAGAAGACACCCATGAGATAACACATACATGAGGAGCTTGATGAAGATCTGAAACTTTGCTACAAGGTTGAAGATGAAAGCCTATAGAGGATGACAAGCTCACAGATGGGTGCGAGAATAAATTTTGAAAAGGTTCAAGATAGAGGATCTTGGTATCCAGTGACCCTAGATGGATACATAGAATATTAGTAGTAGAGGAAGCTACTTGTCACTCTAGTACATAATGTTTCTGTCATGTCCCCATGCCTCTGACCGACGAAGAGGACGCGACCCATGGATTAAACCACCAGGGATAAGAGCCCCATGAACATGCGAGGGCATAAAATACTGAAATGCTGAATGCTTAAACAAAACAAGATGCATTGTAGTGGAACATACACAAATGCATTCATTTAACATGTTCATATCATTCATTAACATAAAATAAGGTTGTAGAAGTAAAAATGGACAAGATTACTTATCTTATAAGAACTCGATCCGCAACCAGCTACGTTGCTACAACGTTCCACCCAACCATAGGCCAGCGTGCTCCTTAGTCTCTCAGCAGCACTGCCACCCCTGAGCTGGGCATGATTCTCTAAGGAATAAGGGAACTAGCAGGCTGGCACATAGCCAAGGATAACACAAAACATAACCAAGACAACACAGTTGGGTTTATCAGGCCATCCAAGAGTTGGGAAAGGCTAAATGCTAAGCTGATGAGCTCATTGCAGAGCCTGAAACACCTACACCAGAACTAGCCTGACTTCTAAGACACCCACACGCACCCAACACAAGGAATCATTCCCTTCTCTGCTACACAGTCCCTCAGGCCTTGCATTCCCTTCTAGTGATATTCAGGGGTTGTGGAGAAGAAATCCAGCCCTCTAGCTCTATCTGTGTGGTTTCCAACACTAGGTTTATCAAGCAAACCAAGCCAACATCCCTGCTCCCTACACAGTCCGAAGACCAACCATTGCATGCATGCAATCAATTAGCTGTCACAGCTTAAGATAGGGAAGGCAATTCCTGAGTCATTCTTGGCCCTATCATGGCCAAAATGACTCTCAAGCGAATTTACAACAGTCCCCAAAATGTAAAGAAGACCACGGCAACACAGCCAACAACGCGGAGGAAAAACAACGGCCCGTTCTGAACATTGGAGTCACCAAGGAACTTACACAGTCCGAGGATGGAAAGAAAACTAAATTCACAGCTGGGTAGAGGAAAACATATGTACAGGCCACGAATTGGTACGGAAAAACATACACACTACAGAAAACGCGAATGGCCCATCACAGGAAAACCGTGGATGAAAACGCACAGCTCCTAGCTCGCTGTGTGAGCTCCAAACAAAAGAATACCTGTGCGTGAGGATAATGGACAGAATATGGTCCCTGCGTGATGACGAACAACAATCATGAGGAACGAACAGACCACAGAGATTGTGCGTAGTGGAGAGTGCGTGAGGACGCGAATTGGAGTGCGTGAGTGCTTCAGCTCGTCGTGGAAAGAGTGGAATCCCTGCGTGAGTGATCGCAGTGGTTTTTCCTGGCCATAGTGAAGTCAACCATGGTGGAGTGTGTGTGTGGGTGAGGACTGACAGTCCTGCCACCCCACTCCCAAAGACCATAACTGCCTCAACCACCAGCAGCCATTCTTAATGAAAGTGGTTGGAATAAAACAAGGGAAGAAGACACATGGGTATTTTCCCTCATTGGCCCAAGGTTTGACAATTTGCCCATCCTTATCCTTGTGAAAATCATGCCCCTTTCTCATTTTAGTTGCCACGATCGTAGCTGGTTGGGTTTATTTTAATTAAAGATGCATATTTACACGATGCTGAAACTTAATGTGTACTGCATGCCCCGATACACCTTCGGTGACAAATTTAAATCCAAAACATAGCATAACCTATCAATGGTGGGGCCTTGGCCTTTAGCTCCACACCATGATCATTACAATATATACATCATATACATCTAATGCAACGGGGTCAAAACCGGGGTGTTACAGTTTCAGTGCATAGAGTACGAAAGACAGAGGGAGAATGATGCTTCGCTTCAGAGGGAGTGACTGCAGAAGATCCCGAGGTTCGACATGGTAAGATATAATGGACAGATTACTGATGAATCTAGGATTTACTGAGAGTAAAGAGAATTGCAACCTTTGCTTCAAGGTTGAAGGCGGAAAACCAGTGATGCTCTTGTTATATGTCGATGACTTGTTCCTGACAGAAAAGAGGAACTCATTAAAGTTGCAAGAAGGAGACTTGCTGCCAAGTTCGAGATGAAGAACTTGGGGAGGATTTACTATGTTCTATTCATGGAGGTGTGGACAAGGGAAGTATGCAGTAGAGATCCTGAAGAGGTTCAAGATGATGGACTACATGACCACACCTATGGCATCGAACCTGAAGCTATTGAGTGTTTCTTCATCAGAGTCAATTGATGCCATGATGTATCGTCAGATGATTTGTTCCTTGATGTACTTGACAGATACAAGACCAAATATTTGCTTTGCTGTGAACACATTGAGACATGTTCACCTGATGGTTGCAAAGGGTACATTTGAGTATGGGCTCAAGTATGATACGAATCAGAAGATTAACCTGGAAGGTTATGTGGATTCAGATTGGGTAGTGCCATTGATAGGAAGAGCACTTTGGGGTGCTGCTTCAGTATGAGATCAGGTGTGATCTCTTGGTGTAGTAGGAAGTAGTCCTGCGTGGCGCTGAGTATAGCTGAGAGAGGAGCAGTGAAGCTCTAGTATGTGATCCACATCGATATCTCTCGAAAGAGGTATTTCTAGCACAGCAGGTGAGACAGGTTGTCTGAGCATAAAATCCTGGCGAAGCTCGTAGGTGGCTCAGATGTAAGCGGACCTATAGGTTGTCCTTGGATGTAATTGGTCCTGGCGAAGCTTGCAGGTTATCCTTGGACGTAATCAACCCTGATATGATTCTATGCTAGAAATGACCAAAGTGAAGTTCGAGTACTTCAGGGAGAAGCTTGGTGTTCTCCAGATCAAGGTTCCCTCCAAAGGGAAGTGATGAGTCCGTGAGCCATTCTGACATGGTAAGAGGATTGGTTCCTTCCATGGTTAGATGAAGGGCTGAGCCATTCTATCATGGTGAGAGGATTGGTTCCTTCCATGTAAGACATGAGTGCTGAGCCATTCTGATGTGACTGTAGGATTGGTTCCTACATGATCAAATATAAGTGCTGAATGCCATTCTCTGGGAGAATGGAGGTCCCTGGTCAGTTACCAGGAATCCTCAGTCTGGGGCTGAGGGCCATTCTGATATGGCTATGGGATTGGTTCCCACGTGATCAGATGTAAGTGCAGCGCCTTTCCATAGATGATAGTAGTTGTGTCCTATCATGCTGGTGGATGTGAGTGCCGAGCCTTTCCACAGATGATAGTAGTTGTGTCCTATCATGCTGGTGGATGTGAGTGCCGAGCCTTTCCACAGATGATAGTAGTTGTGTCCTATCATGCTGGTGGATGTGAGTGCTAAGACTTTTCACAGATGGTAGTAGGTGTGTCCTACCATGCTGGTGATTGTAAGTGCTGTTCCTTTTCACAGATGATAGTATTTGTGTCCTATCATGTTGGTGAATGTGAGTGCCATGCCTTTTCATAGATGATAGTAGTTGTGTCCTATCATGCTGGTGAATGTAAGTGTTGTGCCTTTTTGACATGATGTTGGATGTGTTCCTCTCATGGTCAGATGTGAGTGCTAGGCGGGCCATTCTGACTTAGGGTCAGATGTAAGCGTTGAAGAAGACCTACATGGAGGCTAGGCCTACAACCAACATGAAAAAGGGTTGGCTCTGTAGAACTTCCTGTGATGAGAAGAATCATGAGATAACACATGTGATGATGACCCAGTGATGATCCAGATCGAGTGATGATGATGCAACAGTGATGATCCAGATCCAGTGATGATGTCCCCGTGATGATCCAGATCGAGTGATGATCCAGATCAAGATGAAGATGACTTGAAGATGAAGATGACAAGATGATCCAGTTGATACAGAGAAGAATACCAGTGCTGACAAATTGTGTTGAGAGAATACCTTCCTAGTTAAGAGGGAGTGTTGATGTATTTGTAACTTCAGAATGTAATCACTTTTATATTTCATGTATTGTACCCCGATGTTTATTTTGGGAAGTATCTGTAATGTAAACAAGTCATGTGAAGTCATTGTGGGTAACCCTCCTATTGTTCAAGGGTTAAAGTCCCCGTAGTTGTGGGGCCCTCGGGTTATTAGACTATCCTATAGAAGTCAGCCCTAGGTGAGTTATTGTAAGTTGGGGCAATAATCCCCACCGTTGTGTTAAGGATAACCCTCCTTGTTGATCGAAGGGGCAAAGTCCCCACAAGTTGTGGGGCACTAGGGTTATTAGACTCCTAGAGATGTCGACTATAGTAAGTAATTGTTAAGTGAGGTCAACATGATGGAGTGTACATTAAGTGAATGAAAGAATATAAATAGAGAGTGAGCCTCTCTATTTATAACACACACACTCACTCACTGGGGTGCATGAGTGAGAGAGAAGAAGTTGTTGGGACAAGAGAGAGAGAGACTACTAGTGTTGGGAGATCATCTTACTGTTTTTGGGGTTTTGCTTTTGGTGTTGATTCTATCTCTCAGGAAGTTGCGAGGTTTTCTCCTTTATGGTTTCCTCGAGGAAAATCTTTGTGTTCATTGTCTCTTGTGTTTTATTGATGTGCATGTTATTCTCTCAGATAAGATCCTAAGATCATAATGCTAGCTTGAATGATAAAAATCTAAAAGTTTATGTTAAAAAAGGCAGAGGAAATTCCTAAGCAACTGAAAAATTGGTACATTAGATTCCAAGACAAAATTCCCTACCTTGATAGATCAAGGTATTCAAAAAGATATCAACCATATATATCCAAACAAAATTATGAGAGTTCCAGATAGACTTACAACTATATTTCCTAATAAGCTGACCTATAAAAATCATAGCATAGTGACATTGCATGAGAAAAACTAAGAGATAGCAATCCAAATTGAAACCTTAGACTAACATATTTTCCTACTCGCCTTCTAGCAAAGGCGCTTCGGTCTCTTCAAATCGAACCACTTTTATTTGTTGTGTTTTTTGCATATCCATTTGTGATCTAGGAATATTAGAGGATTACCCCATGTAAGAGTGAAACCCATGAGTAAGTTCTTGAAGGAGAGAATGATACATTTCATTGTCCAGGCTCCAAGGCCAAGTTTTCCAATCCCCTCCTACATCTCAAACTTGAACTCCAAGTGACTACCATGTTGTTCCTCCAACTGAAATTGACAATTGAGATGCTCCAATATATGTTCGATGCCATCCAATCGCTCCTTATTTGGTAGAGAATCTTCATAAGACCGACAATTTCAATCATGAAACGACCAACATCAAATTCTCTTTCCCAAATTTCTTCCATAATCCCCCTTGCAACGTCAAAGGAAAGAGTTATGCGCTCATTGTGAGAAATTCCCTGCAACCAAGCCTCAACCACCTTGAATCATTCACTCAACAACTAAGAAAAAACCATAATTATCCCACAAGCACTATGTGTGACTTCCATGAGGTCCATGATTGCTTGGATACAATCAATGCTAAGCAAGCTTTAGAGGGATGAAGATATGTAGGGGTGTGATGATTCGCTTGCACAAATAAAAATGTTTGTGATATGCTTACCTTTGAGAGATTTCATGGCTACATGCCAACCAATCCTGATGCAAAAACAATAATTTTCCCTTTTAAAAAAATCCTTTTAATAAATTTAAGCAAAATGACTTCATGATGCTCAAGGTGTGATTATCCATATAAGGCTCATGCATAATTAGCTTACATAACCCACCTTCCTAATGGAGGTTCAACATCCTTCACCTACATGCCTTTATAAAATTGAACAACATCATTAGCAAGCTTGTCAGTGAGACTATTGTTTGTCTTCATATATGCTATAAGTTATGCTCCATGACTATTTAGAGATCATGAGCAATTCTATCAAAGATGTGATTTTCTATTTTTTTATTCTTATTGACACATTTGTGAACCTATTGTATAACATGAAGAGAGTCCCTAAAAATCAACATATGAGAAATTCCTAGAGTCATGCTGATTTCCATTCCAAGATATAAAGCACATGCTTTCACATAATTGTTGTTGTGGTTCCTAGGCCCCATGAGTATTAAGTCACTTCCTTTCCACTTGCATAAATGAGAACCCATTTTTCACCTTCCACCCCTTATACAACTAACCTCAATAACTACAATGTGTTCAAATTATTCCTCAATAGGAAAGGATCAAAAAAAATAATTTAGTCATCATATCCCAGTTGTAATAAAATGAAATCATGCCTTAATTTGGGATCCCTTGGGTTATCACATCCAACAACTCTAAAAATTTGGCGTAAATTGGTGTCATGGCCTATCAAATTTTCATCAAAAGGGGCGTGTTATAGTGTATTTACAATAGATTTTATCTCTTTCACGAGCTTTCTCTAACACCACTTTAAAAGCCAAAAGTTACGTAAAAAATACTCTTACGAATAAATTTTTATTTGAAATGATGTTGTTCTCACTACTAAATCCAAGCATTATCTTTCCTTAGTAATGAAATTAGATTCTAGTATTGATGCATTTTATAATCAAATGGGATATCTTGTTGAGAAACGTCGAAGAGGTAGTAAGACGTAGGGATGAAAGGATTTTGTCCTATCTAGACATTGTCAACAAAGACAAGATTGTGGAGAGATAAAGTGGATTTGGCCATAAATTGAGTAGGACTCGATCCTTGATTGTTATAAAAAAAAACATTTTTATATGACAAAATGTCCCTATCAAGACACTTTAGGATCATATCTCTTCCTCTTATGAAGTTCTACCATGTAAACTATAATTATAATTTTTTATTTTAAAATTAGGAGAGATAGAGAAGAGATTAAATGGAACAATCAATAAACCCCACATCTTGCAATAAACTGGAGAAAACGACTCTAGATAAATCCATAACAAGTGCGCCAGATATGAACCATAGGTGTGCTAGAGAGAGAGTTCATAAGTGGGTTGTAGAAAAAAGAGAACAACCATAAACCACCAAGAACAAGAGATAGCACAATATTGAGAGGTGCCCATAGGCTAAAGAATAAGTCACTTGTGTAAGTGATCAAAATGATATTACAAATGAGAGGTGAGTTTTTATGAAGTTCTACCATGTAAACTATAATTATAAATTTTTATTTTAAATTTTTGTGTTGAGCTTGTAAAGTGGTATGTTTGAGCTCAAGTTATACCAATCCTTATGTTCCATAGGGATTTGGCTTTCCTATCTCTTAATTAAGAGAAATTTCAATTGTAGCTTCCCCTTGTTTTAAATGCTTAAGTGGGTAGGTTTGCATCCTAACAATGGAAACTACTTGAGTTAGTTGGTGGGGAGATAACAGTCGTTAACAAAAGTTTCTTGCCCCACATTGGTGGTGAGATGGAGTTCTACCAAAATTTATTCAGAAACATACAAAGTAATGGAATATATCGAGAAACATACATTATATATATATACAACACACCAAATATGAGTTCATAAATCCAATATGAGATTAACAATAACTATTATTAAAATTTGTGTTTCATAAAGTTCTTATTTTTTATACAATCATATCTTACATATTAGAGACCCTACTATTCAATATCTAATTTATAGGTGTAAATAAGTAAGTGGAGGCACATCTATGAAGACCAATAAAGAAAAAGATGTTTGGGGTATTTAATACTAAGGGTGAATATGTGATATATTATGAGATCTCTTGTATCAAATGACATGTATTTCCAATTGTCAAGTCCCACTAGCGTGATTGATATTTGAGGTGTTCCATTTTTTAGTTGGCCTAGGGTTTAAAACTTTCCAGTGGTGGGAGGAGACACAAAGAAATCCATTCATGCTAAGGGTTGGTGTTGCCCAAGCTAGGTGAGATCCTTGGGTGATTTTGATGGCTTAGATGCCCCCAGGTCATGGTTTCTTAGACCAAAGGCTAGTTTCACAAGTTAGGGACATTCCAACAAAAAAAATACATGCATTGCCAATTCAATGCAACTATGATACATGATCTTTTGGTTGTTATTACTTCCATAATAGCTTGCTATATTCTAATATTTGTTGTTTTATTTGCACCTTGTATCACACCAATTGGATTTTTTGTTGTTTGATGTAGCAATATGATACAATTGTTTTTTGTTGTTGTTTGATGTAGTAATAGTCAATAAGTTTGTTTTTTTCCAAGAAATAAAAGTACTTTAAACTCAACCCAATTGTTGCTTCTCAGAACAAGTCATCCTTTCCCAGCGAATAAATGATGTTTTGTGAGGTACAAGGAAAAAACAAAATTTCTCACTTCATTTCTCTCTTGGATGGATCCATAAAAAAAATACCAAGGCCAATTCTCTTATATCACCAGAGTCACCAGAAAATGCCTAGGCTAAGAAACATTTAAAGGTTTACATAATTGAAAAATAGTGATGGCCTACGTTGCTACTTGAAGAGGCCACTGACAATGATCGTTAAATATGGCCTCGTTACGAACAAGCCACACCCCCCCAAGCAATAATCAAAGGAAGTTCCTGGAAGGTGTTCAACTCTTAGAATTGGAAAAATATTCTAAAGGGTTTCTCCAGCGAATCCTTATGCCAAAGATTAGGTGTGATTTACTGGTATTCCAACCTATTTCTAGACCTCTTTAACAAAATCACACTCCATAAAAAGGTGATTGATCAATTCTCCACCCAATTTTCATTATTGACAAAAACCAGGGCCTTGAAATTTAAATCTCTGTAGTCTATCCCAGGTGAGAACTATGTTCTCCAACATTAACCAAAAGTGTAAAATGTTTTTTGGTGGACTCATCTTTCACTTTGTAGATTACATTCTACCACCATTTGCTTTCCCTCTGCACAAAAGTGAAAGATGATCTGTATCCGAGCTTGGCAGTGCATGTCCCCCCCATCAGATTGTAGTTCCACCTTAAGTCATCCCTATCTTCTGAAATATGAATATGGTCCTGCTTTAATTTATTGATAACCACCCCTACTTTCATAAGGAGTTCCTCCCTAGATTGGTCACTTTATCCAGAGTAGATTTTCCCCTCAATTGAAGAAAGGTCACAAGATCACCTAGAAGACAATGGTCACCAGATAAGCTTGTTATAGAATCATATCCAACTTGAACCAATCTCCCATTTCCAACCTTCCAAGAAATTTGGGGGGGAATAAAAGAGAAAGCACTAGAGAGGGGTTTCCAATGGTTAGAAGCTACGACATGTCTCTTCTCTCTCCTCCTAATCTTGTCCATCATCGAGTCAGGGGCTATGCACTTAGAAACTAGGATATTTTTCCATAGGATTTATTTTGTTAGGAAATTCGATGAGAATTTGGATGTTATAACCTTATTGAATTAAATAATATTCTTCATCGCATTATCTCATAGATTTTTGTGCGAAGCCCAAGTCTTCCAAATCACTAGGTGAAAACCCATGTATTCCTTCTTGTTTCTCTAGATAAAGTTAAAACAGAGTTTTCATATGGCATCCATGGTTGAGATCAAGATAGACATTATCAGATGCAGTAGAATGGGATCACCTCCAACATATATTTAATAAGGACCAACCTTCCTCCATGCGACAACCATGTACCATAAGTTAATCATATCCTCCACTTTGGCCAAGACCAGTCTCGATTCCCATACCTGTTAGGTTTTTGGATAAATCATAGGTAAGGAACTTATTCCTCCATTAATTTACATTCAAATGGAAATAACCTTCTCAAAAACTTGTCTCTGTCAGCTGATTTTCCAATAAATATATGGATGATTTATCTAAGCCGATCTCTCTCCGTGTTTTTCTACAAAAAATTTCAAGATCTTCTTCCAATTTTTGGCATTCTAGTAGAGATTGTAAGAAAAAAATGAAAATGTCTTCAAAAAACATTGGGTGAGTGAGATTCACCCTTCGGCTAAAAGAAACCCTTGTCAATATTCTTCTAGCTCTATCACAACACAAGAACCTACTGAGTTCTTCCACAACAAGCAAAAAAGGTAATGCGGGAGTGGGCATCCTTGTTTAAGTCCTCTTAAGGAGGTGAAGAAAGTCGAACCTGATCCGTTAATAAGGAATGCAAATTGAGGAGAGGTAACACAACCCATAATTCAATTGGTCAAATCCATACTGCACCTAATGTGCAATAAAACCAATATGAGGAAAATGCAGGATGTATTGTCATATGCCTTGGATAGATCCATATTTAATTCATCCACCCTTAAATTATTTCTTTTAATTGTATCTAACCCTTCTTGCACTAATCCCACTGCCTCATGGATTATTCTACTGCTAAGAAATTAAATCTGCTCCCCTGAGACATACTTGGAGAGGGAGGGATTTGTTCTTAGTGCTAGTATCTTGGATATAATCTTGTAAGCCTTGTTACATGGAGAAATCATTCTGTAATCCAAAAACGTTTTAGGACGGTCCTTTTTAGGAATCAAATCTAGAAAAGTGGCATTCAACACTGGTGGAACCACCCTAGAACACCTCACCTCCTCTATCATTTTTCTTAGGTATTCACCTACCAAAGAAACAAATTCCAAATAGAATTAAAGAGGCCATCCATAAGGACCCGTACTTTTATATCTCTGGAAGTCCTTTGAAGCAATTATAATTTCTTTTGATGACACCTACTAAAAAATAAAGTCATTATCCTCAGGTACGACCATGGGAGGAAAGCGTTTATTACCTGAATTATTCATAGCATATCATAGTGGGTTGGATTAGAGTATAAATCTTGGAAGTGGGAGATTGCTAACTCTGATAGGTTTTGAAAACCCCTTACTGGTAGGCCTCCCTAGTCATGAAGCTCCCATACAAAATTTCTAGTTTTATTGATGAGAAACCAACTTCTAGAAGAAATTAGTGTTTTGATATCTAGCCTCCAACCATAAAGATCTACTTTTCAGCCTCCACTCCACTTCTAGGTCCTCCATAATTTACCTTTTGACTTTTTCCAGTTCCATGATCTCCAAAATACATACCTCCACAGAAAATACTAGAAGGGAGATGGAATATAAGGATTCCAATCTCTTTTCCACTTCCACAAGTCTAGCATATTTCTCCCTCTTCCTTGCCACATTCCACTTCAGCACCTTCTTCTTTAAGAATCTTAGGGTGTCAATAAATTGATAATTGGCGCTTCTAAATGAGTTATTAGAAATATGCCTCCAATTATATTCTATCAAGGATTTGAAGAGAGGATTCTTGGCACATTCCGAATTATATTTGAAAGGGGATTCGAGGTTTTTCCTCTGTTTTTTCCTATCTCTAAATAAATAGGAAAATGGTCGAAGAAAAGAATAGAACCAACCCAAGAGCGAAAAAGTTGCAGACTGGAAACTAAATTAACATGCACAAAAAACCATCAAGTCTCTTAGAGATACCTTGAGAGCTTGAATTCTTGTTGCTTGAGGTAGGTTTTATTACTGCAGGGTTGATATCAATCCAATCGTTGTGCTTAAAAAGGTCTTGGATAGCAGGTCCTAAGGGATATTCTTGAGTCGACTCCCCCAAAAATTCCTCTACTACCAAAGTCAGATTGGGGTTGCCTCCAACAATGAGATTATTAGAATTGAAACAACCTTGAGAGAGTAGATACATCCAAAAATCTAGTCTCCCATCACAAGGTCCATATATATTAAGAATTAGAAAACACTTGTCTAGTTCAACATTTAAGACTTCCACTTCCAACACAGATTTGCCAGCAAAATAATTTTAAACCTGTGACTGCTTTGAGAACCCTGAGATCAAATCCCTCAATCAACCTACAATGTCCAATGCCAAAAAAATACATATGGGGGGAAATTTTCTCCAAATCACCAGCTACAAGAGAACCTAACATCATCGTCTCCTGCAAAAGCAAAATATATGGCTTCTCTACTTCTACCAATCGCTTGAGGGAGTGAATTTTCTCTTGCAATTGGTACAAGTAGAGAAATATATCAGTTTCTTGATTGCATTTCCTATGGCCTTAAATCCATCCTATTACCAATATTCAAGAGGAAGACGGGGTAGTTTCACCCAGATATGGAAAAATTCCATGTTAGAATAAATTAACCATCTAGAACTTATTATAAAATTTTATTATCCTCCTAGTAGTTTACACTATGTTAGTTGGCCAACTAGAGAGTAACTTGAACACCATGTGTTAGAATGATGTACTAGTGCACCCTCTTTATGCTTTTACTTTTCCTTTTTTGAGCATAAAGTGCACATCCTGCTTTATCCTTTTTTTATGAGTTAAAGACGCTTTGTTCTTCTTTTCTCCTGGATCAGGAAGTGCTAGGTGTGCTAACATGACTTTGGTAAGATTTCTTGTTGTTCCCTTAAATCCCTTCCTCCTTTTTCTCCTGAAAAACCACTCAATTCCTAATTTATGGTCACTCATATGGTAACTAGGCCCACCTAGCCAATTCATGACCATATAGTATGATTTGGGTTTGGTACTTGTCATAGATGGGGGATTTTGGTATATTATAATCCTTCCACATGTGAGCCATTCGAATTGCCTCCTAAGGATTTTGATTTTCTCCATTGAAGATGTATTATATATGTACTCATATTGATGAATAAGTTTATATGTAAAATTCCAATTGTTCTTACAAATATCTTGTGTTTTAGAACATTATTTTCTTCTCTATTTTCCTTTAAATCTCTGTGAAGGTTATTCTTGTCTCAAGATATTCCTGTAAAATATCACATGGTATCAGATCCTGGTAAGGCATTCAATCTCACTCAAATACTTCCTATTGTAGCACTAGTAGTGGAGTTACCACAAGAATCCTAGGGAATTTTCCTTGAAGGCGTTAGTTTATCCATTGGAGTCTACCTAAGTGTGATGCACTCCCGAATGTGCTCATTTTCAAAGTAGATTTTGATTGATCTTACACACTTTTTCTTCTCCGTCTTTTTTGTGTAGGTTTCATATTATATCAGCAGGTGCACAACAACATAGCATGGGTCTATCTCAAGAAGTGAATCTGACTTCCTTCAACAATCTTGAATGGAAATCCAAAATTGAGATTCTATTGCGCAATAGGGGTCTCTATAGAGTTACAATGGTTTTAGAGAATGAACCAAATGCTGCAGTTGAGAAGGTAAAGTGGTATAATAGAAAGGATGAAACATATGGAATGATTTGTATCTCTATATCTCCAGAGCTTCTATTTCATATTGATGGTTTAACAACCCCAAATGAACTGTGGACCAAGCTCGAGTCCCTCTTTGGAAATAAAGATGAGCTCAGAGGTCATCGATTGGAGAGATTTGATCTCTTCAAGTACAAGTAGTTTCAATACCATTGAGGAGTTCTTCACCAAATTCAAGTCACTAGTGCTTCGGCTCAAGCAATGTTGGATTAAGAAGAAATAGGAGAAATAATTCTTTTAATCGTATCAAAACTAGGTCCCGAGTATCAGTGTTTGTGTCTACATTCTATGCTACTAAGCTTGCAGTTCGAAATTGGAGGATGCCATCCTTGGATGCATTCATAATTTCTCTCACCAAAGATCAAGACAAGTTAGTTCAAATGGGGTATTTTACAACATCCAAGGACCACGCACTTGTAGCTTGTGGAAGCAATTAGTCCAAGTCCAAAGGGAATAAAAAATTGAAGGAGAAAAAGCGAAAGTCAGATGATGAAGATGGAGGTTCAAATTCCAAGAAGAAGAAGAAGAAGACGAAAGGGATCTCCAAGAGTACCTATTGCAACAAAGGTTCTCACTTTGAGAAATATTGTTTTAAGAATAAAATGGACATCATGACTCAATTGATAGAGATGCATAACATTGATGTTCCCGATTTTTGCAAGAAAGAAAGAATCGGAAAAGCCCGTTGATCCCTAAGAGCACTGTCATAATGCGCACCATCAAGGTAATGAGTTTTATGCATTGAGTGATATAATTAAAACCATTTCCCATGTTTTTTTATTTAGATACACATTCTGATATGTCTGGATCATAAATCACTATCCCTTCTTTGGATGAGTCACCTATCAATTCACCAGAGCCATCTCTCAATAATTGTGTTTATCCACTAGTTTCTGACTTTCCTTCATCCAACTCCTTCGAACTCCATTCGAATAATTTCTATTTTCATTTGGAAGACAATACATAGGCTGATATGTGGGTGATGACACTATCCAACCCATTTTCCCATCCATTGGATGCACAAAATACCTTACAGCCCCAAGTTCTCTAGTAGGAAAACCTCACAATTCCATGGTCTCCGATTCCGTGTCACTTGTTTATGTTGTTCTTATTCCTTTGCTATCTTTCAATGGTTGGATTGCCATGTCATAGGATATATTTGGACTAATTTACTACACACTTGGACCTTATCTTACCATCGTTGGTTCGAATTTGATGTCCTTATACTCTCAATATTTGCTCAACTGTCAACATGTTCCAGTTGCACACTCTTTTCCTACTGTGACCCTATTCGATTTTCAAGCCACTACAGCTTGGTTTTTTGTTGCTCCATATGATTCCTATTTTTATATTTTAGAGCCTCATGAGCTCCATTGCAGACTTATGAAGGTGCTACATCAGTTTGGAAAGAAAGTTTATGAATTGACCATTATGCAACTACACAAGAAATTGACATTGTTGAGTTCATTGATGCATTTTAGATAAGAGAGTGCAAAAATATCTTGTCCATATTTGATAATGTATTAATATATGATTATGTATGTGTTCACATCAAGAATTGTTCATATGATGCGCATCCATCAGCAGATCTGAGTTCCAAGGGGCTTCTACAAATGTTCTGTGCCTAAACTACATTGGAAAATTTGTACATGATCAAGGCATCTACAACAACTTCACTAAGTCTCTCACCAAGAAGGAGTGAATTCATCTCATTCAAGTGAAGAAGAAGACACTGTGAAGACATTTTATTTATTTATGTGCCAAGTCCATTTTGATGGAGGGGAAGGTGGTTTCTTCCACGAGGTTTTCCCTCTTTCTTCAGTTGTTGGATAAATGAAATTGTAAAGGGTGACCATAGCATTTTTTGTTGGGCCCTATTTTTGATATACTCACTAACATAAGTCAAGCTTAAGGGGGGGTGTTAGAATAAATTAACCATCTAGACCTTTCTATAAGCTTTTATTAGCATCCTAGTGGTTTAGACTATGTTAGTTGGCCTCCTAGAGCATAATTTGGCCAACATGTCTTATCTTATCCACTATTGTGCACACTTTCTTCTTTTACTCTACCTTTTTTTAGTATAAAGCACACATACTGCTTTTATGTGTTCAAGATGCTTTGTTATGCTTTTCTCCAAGATTAGGAAGTGCTAGGTGCTCTAGGATGACTTTGGAAATTTTACTTGTTGTTTCCTTAATTGCCTTCCTCCTTTTTCTCTTGAGAATCCACTCAATGCTTGATTTATGGTCACTCATAAGATAACTAGGCTGACCTAGCCAATTCATGACCATCTAGTATGAGTTGGGTTTGGTACTTGCCATAGATCGGGGATTTTGGTCTATTCTAAGATTGCCACATTTGATCCATTCAAATTTTCTCCTAAGGATTTGATTTTCTCCATTGAAGATGTATTATATATGTACTCATATTGATGAATAAGATGGTATGGAAAATATTCCAATTGTCCTTTAAATCTCTTGTGTTCTAGAACATTATTTTCTTCTCTATTTTCCTGTGCATCTTTGTGAGGATTATTCTTGTCTCAAGATCTTCCTGTAAAATCTCACAGGATAGTGAGTATTTTTTAGAATCAAAACGAGGATGCCAGGGTTTCAACGGAAGATATGAGTTTCCATTCAACCACACTTTGTTTAAAATGCTATCCACTACCTTTTTGACTCTTAAATTCAAAGCCCATCCAACCTCGGGCCATAAACAAAATATCCGACAACTCATGTACCACCTTCCCCATGCCTCCTCCACTCAAATACACACTGCTTCTTCTGAGAAATGTCATCCACAAAACTTACCAATCAACATTTTACTGGCATAATGTAGTATCTCCATAACAAAAAATTCTCTACCCACCACAAGTTTAGGTCCGAAATCTCTTTCTTCTTCTTCCTAGTTGTAGCTGCAACTTTTGGCCATTCCAAGAAATCCTCCAACTCCTCTAGTAATAGGTCTCTTCCAATAAATCTGCCACCTTTGGGGATTTAACAATGTAATGGCTCCTCATTGAAATCGCTAGCCACCCTTGGACTGGGCTAATAATGAGGGAAAGCATCCCATAGTGAACTTGCATGCAAGTCATTATGGATGAAAGCCTGGGGTTTGTACCTTAAAATTGTCTGCCCTCAGCCCCTTCTGAACAAAAATTTCATCTTCTCGATCTCCCAAATGTATGTTCGTTAATGGACTTAAAATTGAATGACTAACTCCATCAAGTCATAGAACCCCACTGAAATCAGAGTTGGAGACTTTACTTGTTCCAAAAATGAACTGAAGCATGAGAAGAGGTTGTCCTATGATAGCAACACCTGTCTCTTGGCCTAGGAATCAACACCCCAACTATTAACTACTCTGCACACCTTCTAAGAAACAAGGGCACCCACATAACCAAATAGAAGCATTTTTTTTGAACTAACCTCCTCATCCATGCAAAGAGTTCCAGAATCATGCCTAGAATCATTTGAATAATCAACCAACTGCCTGCAGATTTCCTACATGGTTGCTAGCAGATTTATGTTCAACCAAAAATCCAAACCCTAACAAGGTTTCGACAAAACCTTAGATAGTATTCCTAAATCATGTTTATGATTTGAAATCATACAAACTCAGTTCACCATTCTTTTAAAAAGAGCATGCTAAGCCTTCTCTACCTTCATTTGTTGTTTCCATTTACAATCGTTTTCTCTTTCTCTACAGAGTGTGATCAATACTTCCTTTTGTTTTTACTTTTTTTTTAATAAATTTATTCGATAAAAAATATGGCTAGAGTTAATATCTTACTTAATGACAACAATTTAAAATAGTAATTTAGTGAATGCAATTAGTGGTTTAAACTCGAAGAAACTTAAGGCACTTTTAACTGTTTAAACAATCATCAATACTCTCTAGGTTATTTCTTTAATATAACTTCTCAGATGCTAGTTTTGTACTAGAAGTGTGAATCAATTATGATCTATAAAAAAGCAAAAATATATTAACACTCATAAAATTATTACCTATGTCCTTCCATCATATATTATCTAGTGAGAAAGGCATATTTAGGTCATTAATATTTAATTCAAATTTCAAAATCTCCAAAATGTGAATTACAAATATTACCACAATCATTTCTAGATTCTAAGGAGATGTAACTTTTAAGAATAGTCACATAACCACCTTTTTAGAGATTCTCCTATGCTCTTATGACAGTCATTGTACAAAGCATACTTGTATTTATCAGTTAGTGAGTTTAAGCATTTTTTCCAGGAATAATCTCACGAGAAACCCTTTTGCACACCTCTCCACAATCCATGAATGGTATACAAGATAAACCATTGGCCTTGATTATAGAGCCTAACCTCGAGGGGATCAAGAAAGTTGAACCCATGACTTCCCCAACTTTGAGAGAGATCTCATATCTAGATCATAACCACTAAAACTAACCATCAAAATTAACTTTAAAACATATATATTAGGCTCTAAACCTCTAATATTTCTCCTTGTACCATGGCCAAAGCCCTAAGACACATATATCATATGCACAAAACCTTGTAAGAGTACTAATGTTACACCCGAGTGAAAAATATTCACACCTTTTTGGTTATTTGGTATAGCATNGAGGGGGGTCCCTTGTCCCACAAACAAGGGGGTCTCATACACCAATTTGGTGTCTCGCTTGGCGATGACCTTAAAAATAGATTATTATTATTATTATTAGATTAGTGCTTATATGTACCAAACGTCCAAAACTTACTTTGCCGGTAGTTATACGTGTGTATTATATGTTAATGTGACATAATATAAGTCTCATAATAATATTATACGAAAATATAATTAATTAATATTATATCAAGAAATGAGCAAAAGCATGGTTGTCACATATATGACATACCTAGAATGAGAGGGACACATATATCTTAGTGGCACATGATGCTTTTCTTCATAGGTTTTATTTTGAAGCATCTTGGCTTAGCTTTTTCATTATTATTGTGACATACTTAATTAGCATGGACGTTGAGATGCATTCTACTAAAAAGGCGTCCATATTTCTATATGGATTCTATAGGTCATATGTATCAATGCATTATCTCTATTAATGTGTTAGTTAATATACAAAGTAATGTCTCCTGTATTGTGGCTTATGTGGCTTATGGCTTATGTGGCTTTAAGAGGGAATTTATTATTATTATATATTAATGTTATATTGAGATTTTTTGTTTATGAAAGGAACATATTTATTTTATATTAATTATATTATAAGATTTAGTTAATATAAAGAGTAAGTTTTAGGATTTAAGACAATAAATATTGCAATATTATATTTGGATCGTAGTCTTCCTTCATTATTATATTTGGATCGTAGTCTTCCTTCATTATGCCACTCCAAGAATTACAAAGCTCTCAAATATCTTGTTTTTCGTAAGGTTCTCTTGATATACACTTTATTGTGTGTAAAGTTTAAAATGGATTTTTATTATTATTATTGTATTTCTAATTTCTGTTATTATATTATTATACACTTTATATACACTTTGTATTACACTTTATATACCCTTTGTATTATTATACACTTTATTATACACTTTGTATTTCTAATTTCTCTTGATATACACTTTATTGTGTGTAAAGTTTAAAATGGATTTTTTATTATTATATTTGTAACATTATTGTATATATATATTTTAAAATAATTATATTATTTTACTCAAAGGATATCACTTTGATACTATATTATTTGTAAATTATTTGGATATTTTAATGGATGGTTTGAGATAGTAAATCCTAAAATACTATTAAAAATAGTATAAGATCATTCTTCATTACATTATGAATTTTTGTTTAAGATTTATTATTAAAAACCTGTTGCTTTCACTATGGAGAATAATTGAGAGAATAAAAAAATATGAATTACAAAGAAAAAATGACTCATTATGAAGTAAATAGATACTATTCCTTGTGATATGCTACTAATTGGTTGTGTTCTTCCTTTGCTTTATTGTGATATCCCATTCATTGTAACTATTAAGATATCTAATATTAATAATTACAAATAGAAGGGGGGAGTGGGCGGCAGAGGCGAGGGCCATAAGAGCCATAATTTATTAAGTTTATTTGTTTTATTTGAAATCCTTTAATAGACCTTACTGTACCTATCCACAAGCTTTGAGTATCTAGGTATTCAAAAGGTTGATTACAAGGGGAAATCTACTTATGATGTTGGTTGGCGACTTATAAACATGCATTTTCTTCTCATTAAGGGTTTTATTGAATATTTGAACACATTCATTTATATTAATTTCTATGTTATATTGGACTACCTACCACTAAGGATGCCATCAAAGTTTAGGGCCCTTCTAATACATATGAAAAAAAATTGGAGAGGATATTGGGATTTGTATTCATTGTCAATTTTTACATTTTTTGTATAATTTAGATGAGATTATTAATAGAGATGCCATAACTCTTTTGTAATGTCCCTTTTTAAGAAATTTTATTCAATGACCAATTTTTCATTTTTTTCCCAATTTCGAACTTTGACTAGTTTTGATGTCTAAGTCTCCAATTTGGACCAAATGCTCCCAAATATTCAGGAAAGGTGTATGAATGATATTAATACTTGAATATGATGTCCAGGGATGATTTATGACCCTCCAATTACTTATGCAAACTTGTTTAAGATTCTGGTCGAGGTAGGAGTTTTGACTAGTAATTTGGGGTTCTAGTTCCCCCACAATGAATACTGAAAATGGCTTCCTAAATGCACTCAAGCCAACTTGAATTTCTGAATGGAAGTAGGGTACATGTAAAGGAAATCAATGTGAACTCATATGCATCATAATTCAACTTTTAATGTCTACTATTACTCCCTTAAATCAGATGCAAAAAGACTAGTTTCAACCTTGGGGGAAATGATAGGAAAACTTCTCCAAATGCTATGAAACTTTACAAAATAACTCCAAATGATTATGTAATGAACATTAAACTCATATAATCCATCAACAACAATCCATTCATCCATAAAACATCAATATTTTACTCATCCATTCGAATTTATCAACATTATATTGGTTCACAACAAGGTAGTGGGGAAATGGCATTGTTTCTTCATTGTTTAACATTTACACATGAAATATTTTGGGTATTTCGACTTGAGAGTCTTCTAAAATTTTAAATATAGAAAATAATATTCCATTCATCCATAAACCATCAATAGTTTACTTATCCATTCAAATCCGTCAACATTACATTGGTTCACAACAAGATAGTGGGGAAATGACACTATTTCTTCATTGATTGACATTTTTACATGAAATATTTCAGTATTTCGACCCTTAGAGTCTTCTGAACTTGAAATATAGATCATTTACATTAGAACATAAAATAATGGGGCATTATAAGCTTCCCCAAAGAGATCAATAGCTCACCCAAAGCGCAATCCCTCAACGAGCAAGTCACTCTTTGCGTGGTCAAAGGAGCAACTGGGTCGCTTGTTCTGCTCGTACAGGTGCGACTGGGTCGCTCCTGTCGGGAAGAAAAGAGCGATCTGAGGTCACTCCTGTTTGGATAAATAGTGTGACCTAGTCGCTTTTGTGAGGCATGTTTGAGCGACCTGGTCACCCTTTTGGTTTGACAGGTGTGACCTGGTCCTAGGGTGGCTTTTTTACTGAAAGTTGTGGCTGAAAGTTGCTTTGTTTTTGTGCAGGATGCTTGAGACTGTGTGGTGTGAGAGAGACTACAAGGACCTCCGGGAGAAGGCTTTAAGAGATGGGAATGTATGAGGTACACTATATCGCTGTGGGTTATTGAAGTTTATGCGCATTCCATTGATGAAGAGTTTACGCCTACTGCTTCAGATGCTTATGAGCTTCTGGGATATTGGAGAAGAGGTTTTTATTGTGCAAGGGTATCATATTGAGATCACACTATGTGATGTGTATTTTTTGATTGGGCTCCTGATGCTGGGAGTTTTTGGCAACTTGGTGCCGACACTGTCTCATGGGGAGATGCTGGAGGATCTGTTTGATAGGCACTGTTATGCTACGACATATGTGTGTGGTTCACACATCATCTTGTGTGATATTGAGGAGCTATCGACACAGGCTATAGCAGCGATGGTGATGTGCATCTTGGGTTCATTAGGGAACCATAAGATATTAGGAGGATAGCTACAGATGGTAGCGCGTGCCATGAGGGGCACTTATTATGGATGGGCTCAGATGTACCTGCTTGCGGTTCAGCGTGCGCTGAACCATGTAAGGGCATCTAGTGGAGACTTTTGTTTTGACTCTTTTTTATGTGCTTTCTTCTTTGAGAAAGTACTAACTCTACATCCGCATCAGGTAGTGCAGGAGAGTGGTCCATTAGAGCCACAAATGCGTAGATGGTGCGAGATGATGGTGCATGAGGGAGGTGGCAGAATGGGATGCTTCTTCATAGAGGAGTTGTTGGAGCAGTTTCAGCAGCTCCTGATGGTAGTTGAGGACTACCCTTATGCAGGGATGAACTATCATGGAGATCCTGAGATGCCCCGACGTTTAGGCCAGGCCTGGGGACCAACTGGTATGTATGTGTGATGTTTTTTGTGCTCATCTTTATACATGGATCAGTTTATCTAGTTGATAGCTATATGATTATATGCATAGACTGATGGTGTCTTTGTTTATGCATGCAGATATTGGTCCTTATTTGCCACCTAGTTCTTATAGGTGTGTGGTCGCAATTGCAGAGCCGGAGGTCCCTGCGGGGAACCCTCGTAGGTGGCGATGGGAGTTGGACACTGTTATGCCGCATTTGGAGCGGCTTGCTGAGGGGATTTATGATGTAGGCTGGCAACGCTTAGACAATGAGCTGATTGCTGCTTGTCATAGTGTGCCTCCAGAGTGGACTCCTCTGATGAGGAGGATAACCGTGGCTTGTGCGTATGTTCGTAGGGTGACATGAGGGGATGCTCCCGCGGAGGACGATGACTCCTCCGAGGAGGATGATGATACCGAGCCAGATGATGGGGACGAGTCTGGTTCGGACTAGCAGCTAGTGGGGCTGCCCCTAGTGCATTGGTG